>PVJX010023292.1:0-29475 GCA_004027295.1 Dolichotis patagonum | reverse complement strand
CATTGCTGATCCTGGGACCTGCATTTGCTAGCTTCACACTCTAGCTCACACCACCACCAGTCCAGTTCATACCAACACCTTGCCCCTGGGAAAGAGAGGGGCAACAAGAGCAGAGCTACACCTTAGAACTCGTAGTGGGTGTGGAGATACAGACCGAGGGAAGGAAGGCAGAGGAAGAAGACTGACCGCCCTTGTTTGGTCCTCAGGTACTGGAACTCCTTAAGCAACTTGGTGGCATCCTTGCTGAACTCTGTGCGCTCCATTGCCTCCCTGCTCCTGCTCCTCTTCCTCTTTATCATCATCTTCTCCCTGTTGGGGATGCAGCTCTTTGGAGGAAAGTTCAACTTTGATGAGATGCAAACCCGGAGGAGCACATTTGATAACTTCCCCCAGTCCCTACTCACTGTGTTTCAGGTAGGAGCTCTTCTCTGCTGGGCTTCCAAGCAGAGGGTGGTTCAGTGGTGAAGGTGGTGGGGGAGGAAGAAGGAGCCTCGAAAAGGGTGGGAAGTATCACCTGTTTGCTGGGCACAAGGCCAGCCTGGACCAGCCCTGGGGGGTCCATGCCTTGGGGAGCCTCAGCTGTTTTTGTAGGTTCCCTCTCCCTAAGCCCCTGTAGAACTCCACTAGTAGGGCATCTATTGTGAAAAAAATCTGAGTAGATCGAAAATGCTTTCTTAGCTATGAAACCCATTAGTCAAGTAAATTGTATGTGAAAGCCCCAAGCAGAACAGGGGAAGAGGGGTACATCATGGGGCTCTGTCTTTCCCACCACGCTTGCCTTGAAAAAAGCTGTAAGTAACCTACAAAGTTGATTGCGTAGATATTTTGGTTTTTGACAAAGCTAAAGTAGACTGATGTGTAGAGGAAATTGAATGCTATGTGGATGTTGCTAAAGTTCTAAGACAGCACCCCAAATGACTGATGTGTGAGAACAACTGGGGTAGCATATTACTGTCCCCAGGAACACATTCATAATTGTCAGGGGCCCTGATGCCTCCCCCCGAGGAAGGCTGGTCCTACCACGCACTGCATGTGGACAGTAGGAGATATTTTGAGCGGAAAGCCTTTCCAGCCATTCAGAGATTTGCCAGTGGCCATGCACTTTGTCCTGGGTGCCAGGGTCAACACCCTGCAACCCTTGGGAAAGAGAAGCAGGACCGAGGAGGAGGGACAGTAGCGGCAAGGAGATTTGGGGCATTTATGCTAACACAGTGGGGCAGGGCAGGGGACTTTCGGGTTTGCTGTTGGTCTAACGCTGTGTCCCTTATTGGTGGGAATGTGTCATTCAGATCCTGACCGGGGAGGACTGGAATTCGGTGATGTATGATGGGATCATGGCTTATGGCGGCCCCTCTTTTCCAGGGATGTTAGTCTGTATTTACTTCATCATCCTCTTCATCTGTGGAAATTGTATCCTTTGCTGCTGCCCCCACCCCTGATGCCCCTACACTCAGCCTGCTAAACAAGGCCAAAAGGGTGTTCCTGGAGGGTGTGGCTCCAGGGATCCCCAGGCGAGCCAGGAAGGCTGTCGTGGGGAGGAAACATGGCCCAGCTTAGAGCCACTTCAGCTGTGGGTGGCTTGGAGTGGAAACTTGTGACTTTGGCATAGATCAGGTGGTACATTCAAGTTCTCAAATCTTTCCAGGCAGGCGCAGTGCTGCCTGACTCCAGGAGGTGCGTTCTGATCATAATCTAAGTGAATGGCGCCCCCTGGCGTTGTGGCATGCACAAACACTCATATAGATTTGACGTGAGCACAACTGGAGATGGGGCCCTGGGAGCCCTGGGGCTGTCGCATCTGCAGGGAGGAGGATCATCCTTGAAATGTCCTTCATCTTTCCTTGCATTTTGGTCAGTGTCCCTCCCTTGGAAGCTAGGTTCTGAGACTTTAGTCACAAGGAGAGATAGATGGATCAACAAGCTGACCTAAGAGATCCTTTCTGATCCAGACTATTAGCAAGACCCCAGAGGGTCTCAAGCCCATGTACTTTCCTCCCCAGCACCTTGACTCCGTCAGAGTTGTGTCCAGAGGCTGGGCGGTATGACAGAGAGAGCCCTGGCTCAAAGCTCCTGAATTAAATCCCAGTTTGTGGTGGTTCCGAAAACCAGATTGAAGCCTACAAACAGGGCTTCCCATTTTACTGGCTGGGTGACCTCCAGAAAATTAAAGGCTGTCTGTCCTAGTGTCTGGGAAATGTGATTCACTTTAAGCATCCTCAATCCAAAATCTGAAATGTTCCAAAACCTGAAACATTTTGAGCAACGACATAACACTGCATGTGGAAAATTCCACACCATAAATATTTGTTTGATGCATAGATTATTTAAAATATTGTAGAAAATGGCCTTCAGAATATAAGGTATAGAAGAAACATAAATGAGTGTTGTGTTTAGAAGCGGGTCCCATCCCTAAGATATCTCAGTGTGTGTCTGTGTGTGTGTGAGTGTGTGTGTGTGTGTGTGTGTGTGTGTGTGTGTAAATAGTCTGAAAAACATGTGAAGTCTGAATTACTTCTGGTTCCAAGTATTTTGGATGAAGGGTGCATGAGTGCAACAGAAGAATAACTACTATTTCAGGGCTCACTGTGCGTTTGAGTAGAAAATGCATCCAAAGCGCCTACCATGTTCCAGGGCCTCCTTTGGCAGGCCCTGCCTGGCCTGGGCTTCTCTTTCCCTGCATGAGAAATGGTGTGAATTTCTGGGTGCCCAGCGCAGGGGTCATACTTAACAAACTTGAAGCCCCCTCCAGCTGTACCTTCTCCCTTCTGTGATTCTCTGACCCACTGTGTTTCTGTAGGTGGGGAGGTGGGGCAGGGAGAAACTGGCAAATGATTGCCTCCGAGAGGAATCCCCAAGCATTGCCCACCGCAGCCAGACCCTCCAGGAGCTTTTGTGTGTGTGGTTCACATTGAGTTGGCAGCAATACCGTGCCACCTCCTCAGCACCCAGTTACATGAACAGCTCTTAGGAGATTTCTGCATTCTGCTTAAGACAATGCTGTGTGTAATGTCAATTACAGGCAGTCATCTCAGTGGGGAAACCAATAATGCAATCCAGCAATTAAAGAGCAAGGGAGGGCTCACTGCCTCACCCTGCATGCTCCAGACTGCACGCTAGCCTGGTCCCCGCCATTTAGAAAACTTCAGGGGGTGGGTAGAGTGATGGGGAGAGAAGAGGGAGGGACACTGTTGGGCTCTGAACTTCGAAGTGAGTCTCTGCTGGGGAATTCAACCTCTCCGTGTCCTACACCTTCCCTGCCCGCTGTGCCCATCAAACACCCCAAGGCCAAGGTCATTTTCTTTAAGAATGGACACAAACAGATATCCTACTGAATGTGTTCTTGGCCATTGCTGTGGACAACCTGGCTGATGCTGAGAGCCTCACTTCTGCCCAAAAGGAGGAAGAAGAAGAGAAGGAGAGAAAAAAGCTGGCCAGGTAACCCTCTAAGCTCACCTGGGTCCAGTTCTGGAATGCTGTCCCCCCCTAGCGGAGAGAGACTTGGCACCAACCTCAGGTGGCCATCTCTCCTGAGAGCACGGCTCAGGCCTTCCCACGGCAGCTTCAGCCTCTCTCCTAATGCCCAGCCACTGCTTTGAAACCGGGCCCATCGTGAGTGATCATCCCTACAAGGGTATTGCACCCATCTAGGCAGGAGGAGGCTCCCTCTAAGCAGAGAAGCTGTGGGAAGAGAAGGAAGGCGGGCTTCAGAGGGAAACTCAGTTCCAGCCTAAGGAGTAATGCTCCCTCAGTGTTAGGCACCCTCTCCAGCACTGGGAATGCAAGAAAGGGTCCTAAATCACGTTTCTCTCATCGTCTCACACCTCTGCTAGCTCCCAGGCAGAGTTCCCCAAGCACCAAACCCAGTAAGACTCAGAACCATAGTCACATTCAAGGCCTGGGTTAGCTGAGGAACTGGAAGAGGCCAACCAAGTACCAGACAGAGGTAGGGTGGCCCAGCCCAGGCACTTGGGGTTAAGCTGTGCATGCAGTGTGACCAGGCCCTGTGGTCCCCTCCCATTCACACTGCCCTATAGAATGGTAGAACTCAGTCCTTCTATCTAGGCAAAGGACAGTAGGTGGAGCCCCTGGGAATCTGCTCTCCCTGCCTGGTACAGACTGGAAGCAGTTCTCATCTATACTGTCCCCTCTCACTCTAGTGAACATCCATTTCTGTTTTTTCTCCTGCTGACCGGCCAGGACTGCCAGCCCAGAAAAGAAACAGGAGGTGGTGGAGAAGCCAGCAGTGGAGGAGACTAAGGAGGAGAAAATCGAGCTGAAATCCATTACTGCTGATGGAGAGTCCCCACCCACCACCAAGGTGAGTAGCTGCCTCCTTCCAGGACTGCCACTGAGGAAGCAGGACCACAGTCTGGCTGGCTTACCATCTAAGGAAAGAGAATGCACAGACACTCGGTGGAGATGGAGGCTGGGGATGTGGGGTGGGCAGACAGGGAAAGGAACGGAAGAGGACTCAGCTGAGTCCCAGCCTTCTACTGATGACTTCAAGGGATTGTGCAGAGTGGCGGGTATAGTTCTGAGCTCAGCTACTGAGTATAGTGTGATTCCAAGACTACTCTGGGCTCCTGAATGTATGGCCCATACCTGACTGCATTCTTCCTCTTCTCTCCTCGGCTGCCTAGATCAACATGGATGACCTCCAACCCAGTGAAAATGAGGACAAGAGTCCCTACCCCAACCCAGATGCTGCAGGTACCACTTGCCCTTGAGACTGGGAGGCCAGGGCTGGAGGCCTGTGCCCTACTGCCATGTGGAAATGCCCAGGCATGAGGGGCTACTGGGCCCAGTTTCCTGCTGTAGTTACGTTGCACTGCTACATGTCCCATTTCTGCATTTAAGCCTCGCCAATCACCATCAAAGGGAAAACTTTTTTTCAATTTCCTTGTGATATTATCTGGTTAAAGATTACATTTGAGCAGTGCTGTTTTAAATTTTTTTAATTGTTTTAATTATTAAGTATAAAATGTATGAGGCACTGTGTGATACATGCGTACAGTGTATAATGATCAAATCAAGGTAACACTTCCATCTCCTTAGCCATTTTTCATATTTTAACTGACATGTACTAATTACAATATTTGGGGGGCTCAGTGTGATATTTCAGTACGCATATACAGTGCATGCTGATCAAATCACGGAAATTAACATTTCATCTCCTTGTCACTACTTTGTGTTTGGAGCTGTCAAACTCCTCACTTCTCTTTCTTCATAAGATGTTTACTGAATTAGGGACTGTGGTCCCCTCCCATTCACACTGCCCTATAGAATGGTAGAACTCAGTCCTTCTATCTAGGTGAGCTCTGGTACTTGTTATCTGACCTCTCTTTATTCCCACTTAGTGCTCTTTCAACCTTGACTTCTATGTGCATTTGAGGATTTACTATGTCACATGTTGTAAGATCACTGTTACCTAACACAATGTACTAGTACAGAGATACCTCCGTTCATGAATGCTTTTGTTTGCAAACAATTTGGTTTGCAAACAGAAGTGTTTGGCAAAAGTTTGTTTTTATTTGCAAACTCTGCATCGGGTGCAAACTCAACCATGGCCATCTTTCCCACACAAACTCAAACAGAGACATGTTTTCCAAAATTGCAGAACAAATTAAGTTCATGAATCCAGGTACCACTGTATGGCATATGTTGCCGCGCTATGCTTGCCCGATAATAATACACAGTCCCAAACCTACCTTGCCCTGCTCAGGAGGCGTTGCCAAATACGAGAACAGCTGCCACCACAGATGTCCTACTTGTTGCTCCATAAAGTGCTTTCAGGTCTCTGCTCGTAAAGAGCTCTCTCCAGCCTCGGCTTCTTGGGCACTTATGATGAACTTCCAGGCAGGATCCTCTCAGAGGTTCAGTGTCAGAGTCCTGGCCACTCCCCCCGCCCCCCAAGATACGTGTCTCCCACTTCCTCTGGCTTTATGCCCTGTGGGATCATTGACTCTACCCTCCTCCAACCTAGAGCGACAGATTCATCACCAGCTTTGACCTGGAAGCCAACACACACCCTTCCGAGGAACTGTGGATCTTACTGGCCTTTCCTCCCTGGAAACGGCAGGCCAGGCCGTATTGGTGGTGACCAAGTTAGGTGGTGACCAGTTAGGCAGCTGAAACCCTTCTGCAGTCCCGAGCAGAGCTGGCCTTCCTTTGTTGCTTTCCCTCTGCTGATTCTCACTGGGTTGGCGAGGACACCAGGAGTATCTTCTGTTGTCCCTGAAAGCAGCTTCAATGATCTTGGTCCTCCCTTCTCTCCCCCTGCAGGAGAAGGAGGACTTGGTATCCTGGGGCTTAGACACAATGACAAGCAGAGAATTTCCAGGTTGAAATGGAGCCTTTTGAAATCTTAAAACCCTTGGGGGTGAAGCTGTCACAGAATTTCAAAGATTCACTAGCAATACTGACTGAATGCAATGGAGAATCTTGTCTGTGTCCTGAATAAACAAAATCAATTTTAAAATGACTCTTTTTAGGTAACTGAGGAAAAAAGTAGATATGGACTAGGAACTGAGTGATTTTGAGAGGCGTCTGTTAATCGTATTGGTGTGATAGTATAATGGTAATTCTGCTTTTAAGATGCTGAAGTAGTTACGGCTGGAGCCTAAAATGTACAGAAGTTGCTTTTAAAATATCCCAGAAATCCCCAAGAATGGGGACAGAGGAAATAAGGAAGACATAATGAGCAAAACGGCAATAGATGTTGAAACCGAGTATAGGGAGGTTCAATGTGCAAGTCGTGCTATTCTTGTGCATGTTTTAAAAGTTCAAAAAGAAAGTCATAGAACAAATTACCCCGGGCCCTAAGAAGAGCCTGTCCCAGGCTGGCCGGTCTCCAGGATGCAGTGTCCCTGTGCACAGAGGGGACAGATCTGGACCTGAAGGTCTTTTCCCACATGTACCCAGATGCTGTCAGGCCTAGAGCAGTATGTTCCACATGGTGGCAGGATGACACACCTCCTGCGTATGTGACAATAGTCTCAAGTTCTGTTGTTTTAAACGGAATCCTGGTTTTTCTCTTTTTCATTGCTCTAATGAAATCAAAGAGGAAAAATCAAGGACAAAAACCTAATTAACAAGGACGTTTTCAGCATGTGGGTTGTTATAGACATGTCTGTTGACCCAGCATGTCACCGTCTGGTGGCTTTGAGGATTCTTGGGATGCTTACGGTTTAGAACTGAAAAGCTGTTCCCACACTCTGCTAATTCCTCTTTTTGGAGCTTGTTTTGGAGTTTGGCTTTGTGGAGCTTGTTCTTTTTCCTGGTCAGGGAGCCACCTTCTGTAACCTCCTGCTGACTCCTGCCTTCATTTCTCTGGGTCCTAACCATGGTTTTAGCCTTGTGTTAGCTTTCCGTTGCTGTGACAGAATGTCTGAGATTCTTAGCGTATAGGAAGGAAATGTTTATTTTGGGTCACAATTTCGGATGTTTTATCCTGTGGCCAGTTGGTATCATTGCTTCGGGCCTGTATCAAGGCGGCACGACATGACAGAAATGTGTGAGGCTGCTCACCCAATGGAAGCCAAGAAATGGAAAACTGGAAGGCCCACAGTCTTGCCTGTGGGCCAAACCCCACCTCCTAAAGTTTCCAATGCTCCCCGAAGCACCATGGGCTGAAGACCACGCTTTCACCATATGGGTCTTTGGGAGTCAGTCCAGATCCCCACTGTAGTATCTTCCTTTTGAGGCATTTGGCCCATGGATAGTAGAGGCCACCCTGTCCTCACCCCACCATGAACCCCACCTAGTCTTTCAGGCTGGTGCCCAAGAACCCTGTTTGTTCATCACATCTTCTACCCATGAGATGTTTGAGGACTAAAGCTGGTGGCCGCCCATCCCCGGCCCCTCAGAGGCCAAATCAGCCAATCCGCCTCCCTCTCCTCCCTCTCTTCCTCTGCAGGTGGTCCTTGGATCCTTAGTGCCAAGTGTAGCAGAAGTTCCTCAGACACCTCTGCCGGTCCCTCCATTCTGTCCTGGTCCACCACTGTCCCTCCACCACCACCAACCACAGCCCTTTCTGCTTTCGCAGCTCCTGGCAGCTGAGCACCGCTGCTGTCCGTCACACAGATGCCTAAGAGGGAGCCCCAGCAGGCCCCTAAGCAGAAAAGGCCAAGGCTCCTTGACAGTCCTCCTGCTCATCCTCCCTCCTTCCCGACCTCCTCCCCGGGCCTGCAGTGTTTGTTGGTCCTGCTGTCCCCAAGGCACACGATGCAGTGCCTGAGTGAAGCTGGACTGTGGCCCTTGGTGACCGTGAACACCCAGAGAAGGGCCTGTTTCTGAATCACCCTAAGGTGCTCTGTCACCTGGAGCTGGCCCTAAAGTTCTCCCCTCTCTGTCCAGTCTCAAAATCCGGCCAGCTGGTTCTCCTCCAAGATTAACCTGCACTAACACAGACTGAGTATCCCTTTCCTGAAATGCTTGGGGATGGGAGAGTTTTATATTTTGGAGGTTTGGGCATTTGGGAATATCTGCATAGATCTTAGCTATTGAGCGTCTCTCATTCAAAGCTCTAAAATCTGAAATGCTCCAAAACTCAAAATTACTTGAGTATAATATGCTAAAAAGGAGTCAAATTTCAGAGTATTTCCACTTTTTAGATTAGGGATGCTCAACCTATAGTAGAGAAAAACATCTGCTCACCCAGAAAAAAAAGCATCTTGCCAGCTAGATAATTCTTTTATCAACATACCAGTTTATTTGAATGAATGCTCCTAACAGCCACCAAGGATTTAAAATGAACACACACCTTTATTTTAAAGTAAGAGATGCCAGAAATCATGCAGTGTGGCACCAGATGTTGTGGGGGAGGCTGTGATTGTTGAAAGGGCGCAAGGACAAGAGCTTGTGGAGCCTTTGGGGGGAGCATGGGGATGCTTCATGGAGAAGCATGATCTTGACTGAGATTTGAATAGGAGAGTTGGGGAGGCTGAAGAAGTTATATCAGAACCATACTGTTACTGCAGACACTGAACCGGAAGAAACCTTAGGGGCAGTCACTTAATAACTACGTATGAAGCACCTACCTTGTGCCAGGCCCTGGACACAGCTGTGGTTAAAACAGGGGAAGGTCCTGCCCTCCAAAAAGCAAACGAACCAAAAAGATACTATAAGGTGACACGAAGACAGTAAAACCAGGATGATGTCAGAGAATGGCAGAGGAGCAGGACTGCTATGGCAGAGGGATTAGTAAAGGCCTCTTTGAGACAAAATCTGCTGGATGAACAATTAACTAGATGTGGGTGTCAGCAGACAGTGCTCTCTGGTAGGGGACTAGTAGGTGCACAGTCTCATAAGCAGCATGTGCTTAGCTGGGGACACTCCAAAAAGGGCCAGTACACCTGGTGCAGAGAAAGCCGAGCATTAGGAAGTGAGACAAACACCAGGAAGAGACTCAAACACCACACGGTGGCCCAGTCTGACCCACATGTGAACAACTGCAAACTGGCTCTCCTTACCCTTTCAAGGGGCAGTGAGCAGACCACAGAGCAGGCCGGGTGGGAGACAGTAGCCACTTGGGTCCAGGGCTGGTGCTGGAGATCCCAGGAATACTCAGACTTAGGGTACAGTCTGCACCTGGTGCCAACTGGATTTATCAATGGCCTAAGGGTTGGAGAGATAGAAAGAAGAACGGAGCGTGGCTGCAGTCTTTTCACGGAGCCACTCAGGGGACGAAAGGTACAGTCACTGTTCCGTGGCCTTCTCTTCCTGTTCCTCAAAGCTCTGTCCCAGATGTGGGGCCCTTGCCAACTGCGCTTTACCCTTTCGCTGCTCGTGGGTTCCCGTGCCTTGCTGAAAACTCTAAGCTCCTGGAAGACAAGACACAACTCTTCGTCCTCATCTTTAGATTCAGTGCCTTATTCACAAATAACGTCTGTATTTTTAGTTGTCCATGAGCAAAACAGAAGTGACAAGAATGCTGAACATGTGAGAAAAGGGCAGGGGCAAAGGGCACCAAGGCACCAGGGACATTTAGCTTTGCCGTGCTTTCCCTACTTTTTTACGTTGCTGGGGACAAACTCGGGACTTCTCGCATGCTAGGCACTGGGCCATGTCCGGCCACTGCTTTTCCTTTTGGACATTCTAACTGGCATTGAGAAAAGCAGCAGCCACTTCAAAGTGCAGCATTACCTTACTTTCCATACTTCCCCCAACCTCCAAGAACAAAAAGGAGATGATACATACCCCAATGGGACTGCCCTGGCACCTAGAAGGAGGAGTCCAGGTAGGTCAGCTGCCAACCCCAGAATGAACTTTCTGATAGTATTTCCTAGTCCACCAGCCTCTCTCCTTATCCGTCATACCTCGTGGGCATCACTTGCTGTCAGATTTCTGTCCCTTTGTGAATCTCAGTTTATCCTCAAACATTGTTTCTTCTTGAGCATTATGAGCATCTGATGGAGCAGCTAACATGCTTGTCCCCACGAGTGGAAATCAACATAGAACTTCATGAACAGTAAGGCAGCTGGCAGAGACAGACGAGCATGGAAAATGGTTCCTTAGGAACCCACAATAGCACAAAGCTAGTAAATATGGTGCAAACACACACAGTTAAACTAAGTACAAAATGATCTGTTATCAAATTATCATGAACAAGAAAATGTTGGCTTCCTTAGAGCAAAGCTGAAAAAAACACAAACAGCTGGGTAGAAATACAAGAGCTTTCCCAGTTCAATTTCACTGTTAGATACTGCACCATGATTTAGGCTAACCCTGGCTTTAATAATTCTACTTTTCATAGAAAATGTCTCTTATGAAGGTCTGAATGTCTTAAAGCTTCAAATTTTGGCCAGCATGTGATTTTTTTGTTCCTGATGAAAATGTTAATTCACCTTGCTGGTCAACTGTCATGACCTTGGAAAGAGTATGGTTTCTGCTTGTGTTCTGCTGTCCTTTGGTCCCTAAGCACTCTTGCTTGGTAAAGAACCACTTTCTGTGCCAGTCACTTTTCCATCTGTACCACGTGGCTGTGGGTGTTTTGAGGTTTTGATTTGGTTTGGTTTGGTTTGATTTGGTTTGATTTGGTTTGATTTGGTTTGGTTTGGTTTGGTTTGGTTTTGAGATGCAAGGGATGAACCCAGGGCTTGTGCATGCTAGGCAAGCACTCTCCCACCGGGCCACACCCCAGCACCCCAACCCCCATTCAGTTTAACCAGAAGGAAGGAGAGCACACAGGCATGCTGGCACCATGGCATGCACTGTCTCTAACTTTTCTCAGGCAGATTAATCTCCACATGACCCTTCTCTTTTGCAAAGTTTCTTTCTGCATGAAGATGTAGAATTAATCCACGTCAGTCACAAGGGTTTCTGTGTGCCTAGCACAGCTCCTCCTTCCAGAGTTTGCAGCGTACAGAGAGACAAGACACATTTAAAATCAGGCCTCTGAGGCGCTGTGAGCTCAGGGCCCAGTGAAGCAAGAAGACCAGCGGTGCTGCTGGGATTCACAGGAAGGTTGTTCCCAGTAGCCCAGCTGCTCCAAAGAGCTCGGTGAAGGATGCCGTCCATAGTGGGGTCCTTATGAGCTCTGCAGAGGAGATGAAGAACTGAGAGAAAGAAAGAATAGCCTGAGCTGTTTGCTTCCTGGGGCTGCCATAGCAAATTAGCACCCACTAGAGAAGGGGGTTTAAAACAATGGGGTGTATTTTCTCACAGATCAAGAGGCTTAATGTCTCAAGTCAAAATGTAGCAGGGCTTGCTCCTGCTGGAAGGCTCCGTGGAAGAATCCTTGCTTCTCTCCCGCTCTTCCCACGATTGCCTGCTTTGGACATGTCACTGCAGTCTCTGTCTTTTCTTCCATAGGCTTTATCCTTCCATGTGCCTTGTATAACTCCTTATAAGGACAACTGTCACTAGATTTAGGGTCCAATCTCATCCAATATGACTTCATCACAACTAATAACATCTGCAAAGATCCTATTTCCAAATAAGCTAATATTCTGAAATTGTGGACAGGCAAGGATTTGGGGGCCATGCTTGCCAACCTCCTGCAGTGAGTGTTCAGAAAACAGCTAGGTGTGAGTGGACAGTTTGATAGGGAACAGTAGCAGGCAAGGGTCATCCTGAAAAAGGCTTAGAGTTGGGCGAGCGAGTGAAGAGGTAACGACACATAGCAGTCATCATGTGCTAGGCACTCTTCAGGTATCTGTGTTCTTATTATATTTCATCCTAGATGGAGAAACCAAGGCATAGAGAGACTCAATGAAATGTCCATAGCCAGCAGGAAATAATAGCCAAGATGTGGATGAAGGCATTTGATTGGGAGCCTATGTTCTTAACTCACCCACTATAAACTCCCCAGACCTTGCCTTCTAGGCATCTCTGTCCAGAACAGGAGAAGCAGGGGCTCCATAAAGCAAGCAAAGGAAGCAGCTGTGTTAATTGGTCCCCCATCCAGGAAAACAAAAGAGCTTCTTGAACTGGTGTCAGTATCCAATTCTTTAAGCGAAGGTCTGTGTTGTTACTTTATCGCCCTATGATCCCCACAACCTATGATTTCTTTTGTAGTTTCAGAAATGGAAAGGTGTTTGTTTTAAACTCTGGGAGCTTTCAGGAATGGGGTTGTTTGTGAGGGATTCCTCAGGTTACCTACACCACACATTTGCCGGCTGCAGCAAAGATGAAGGAGCAGCACCTGGCAGTGCTGGCCTGTTCTAGCCCAGCCCCTTTCCAGTGCCTTTCAACCAGGACAACGGAGCATGCGTGTTTGCCCACAAATACAGGGCTCCCTGGGATATAAGAGTTTCCAGTTTTAAAGCCCGGATAGTTTGGGGCAATGGGGACAAGCTAGCCACCCTACTTATAGCCCCTCTTGTTGTGTAAGTCTGTCTCCGAGCTCTGCAGTCCCCACAAGGGGGAGCAGAATGCCCGGCTTGCTTGGTGCCCATGTACGCGTTCCAAGTCCCATGTGGTGGCGCCTCCTGCTGCAGGAAGGCAGGAAGACCTCGGAAGGAGCAACATGGCGATAGGACTCAGGGGCGCGGAGGAATTATTTAGTATGGTGCTTCTGTTTTTACAGGAGAAGAGGATGAGGAGGAGCCCGAGATGCCTGTCGGGCCCCGTCCGCGACCACTCTCTGAGCTACACCTGAAGGAAAAGGCCGTGCCCATGCCAGAAGCCAGCGCGTTCTTCATCTTCAGCCCTAACAACAGGTGTGTGAGGGCGCGGGGAAGCCAAGGGAGCCCCTGCTCCCTCCATGATGTGAGCCCCGCAGGCACCTGCACTGTACTTGAACTTCTGGGAAGAGCCCAGGACTCTCCCAGCTTCCCGCAAGTGAAAAATACACGCTGAGTGAGGGGGAGAGAGCCATGGATTCTCAATCAGATGGTCTGCATTTATTTTTCCCTCTAGGCTTTGAAATGTGTAACTGCTGTATTCTTTTGATGGTTACCCTTGATAATTTGCGAAGTCTGTTTTTAACTAAACAAAACGTAAAGCGAAACATACCTTAATTTTCCTCCTGTACAAAAGAAAGACCTTGCACCATGTGAAACTCTCAGTGGCTCCCAACTCACATGCTATTGTCTATCAGGATTCTGGCGCTGAGCTTTATTTTTAACCTAACAAGTTAGACACTATTATCGTCATTACTGTAATGTATTTAGCATTTTGGACTTAGATACTGCTTATGGTGTTACTTGTTGACAGTTTTTTGTTTTTGTTTTTGTTTTCTTTTGAGGAGTTTGATTGATATCGTTTTGCAGGGCTCAGGATAGAACGCAGGGCCATAGTGTACTACACAGCCTATCGCTAAGCTGTACCCCAACCCTCGTTGACCTTTAAAAAAATAGATTATAGGGTGCTTTATTTTATCAGCTTTATCTCGTTTGATACCCAAAGGAGTGAGGTGAATCATTTTTCTCATTTTACAAATGAAGAAACGGAGCCCTTTAGATATGCATATAGGTCTCCTAACACAGCCTAATGTCCTTTCCACTTAATCTTGTTTTCTGTTTCTTTCTTATTAGTGCATATTAACTTTATAAATTGTTGGGTCTCGTTGTGGAATTTTTATATATGTATATAACATTTGAGTAAATCCATCCCCCCTTACTGCCTTTGTCTTGTGCAATAATGGTCTCCCTGCAACTGTCCTGTCACTGAGCATTTTTAGTACATCTCTGTCTTTTTGCAAACATTGTCTTTCCTTCCAGAGGACAGTTTTTAGAAGTCCCCTTAGTTCCTTTATGCTAAACTCACTTGGGCTACTTGTCTGTAATCACTGAATTTCTTGTTCTTGAATGATAATTTTGCTGTGGACATGATTTTAGACTGATAGTTTTTGCCCTTCAGTTCGTGAAAGATGCCATCCCACCATAAAGTCAGCTGGCAGTCCAGTTGTCACCACTCTGTAAGCTATCTGCTGGCATCCCAGCCACCACTCCTCTCTGAATTACCTGCCCATCACTTCTAGCTGCCATCAGCATCTTCTCTGACCTTCGATGCTGTGCAGCTTCACTACCAGGTGGCTGCTGGGGATTTAGTTTATGTGTCTTGTGCATCATATGTGACATTCCTAGCCTATGGATTTTTATTTTTCCTCCTTCCTTGATCATTTGCAGCCATTATCCTTAAAGATTGCCTTTCCTTAATTCTCTGTTCCTTCTTTGTGCTACTCCAACTAGATATGCTAGACTTTCTTCTGTCTTCCTTATCTTTTTTATTTTATTTTTCTTAGCACTTGTTTGCCAGTATATGGGATTACATGGTGTGTGTGAAGTTGGTGCATGTACATAACACATCTTAATCTCTTTTTTAGTTCCCTTTCCTTTCCTTCCCTTTCATCTCCCTTCATCTTTTGAGCCCCTTAGCATTTGAGAAAGATCCACCTCTCTACTTTCTATTATCTGCCTTTTATTTTGCTCTTTATTCATACTTTGGGTTTCTCATAGAAGAGAAGCTATGCAATATTTAATCTGGTGTGTCTGACTTATATCACTCAACATTATGATCTCAGTATGCATCCATTTTCCTACAAATGACTCAAGTTTAATCTTTCTTTATGGCAAAGTAATACTCTATTGTATGTAAATACCACATTTTCTTTATCCCTTCACCTGTTAATGGACAGGTAGATTATTTCCTAGCTTAGCTATTATGAACTGTATATAAATTTGGGTATGCTTGTATCATTATAATATGATGCCTTTAACTCTTTTGAGAAAATACTTAGAAAGGGAATAGCTGGGTTGAATGGAATTTCTTATTTTAGTTTTTTTTAAGAGAATAAAACCAAACAGAATAAAGCCAATCAAAACAATGAGAGTGATATAGTACTTCAAAACAGGATAATAGGAAGTGGCTATCATAATGTTTCTTGTTATCATCAAAATTGCTGCCTATACCATCAGACCTAATAAACTCAAGCAAAATAAAACAGAATGAAACCAATCAGAACAGAACATTGAGTAAAATAAAACAATAAAACAGAACAAAACAAAAGAATGAGAACAATATTGGATTTCAAAGACAAGACAGAATGAAATCCCCCACATTTGCTATATTGCATATTGTTATCCTCTCAATAGATGTGCAGACTACCAGCTCTAGTCCTGAAAAGTCAGTCAAACATTACAAGCATTAAGTTGTTTTTGTACCTCAGTTGCTAACTACTCAGTCTGCAGTCCTCAGAATCAGCTGGTTGCTGGGGGGAGGGAGTTCTTGCCTCCCAGGCCACACTGGTTGGTTCATGGGAAGGGCATAATGACTTCTTGTTTCTCCTCCCCGACTCATATAGCTTCCACTGGCTCACAGGAAGGGCAAATTGGCTTCTTGTTTCTCCTCCGGGGACCTGTATGCCTTCCACCAGCTCACAGGAAGAGTGAATTGGCTTAATGTTTCTCCTCCTGAGACCTGCATGGTTTCCACCAGCTCATGGGAAGGGCAGATTGGCTTCTTGTTTCTCCTCTCAGGATCCACATGGCTTCTGCTGGCTCATGGGAAAAGCAATTTGGCTTCTTATTTCCCTTCCCAGGACCTACATGGCTTCCACTGGCTCACAGAAAATGTGAACTGGCTTCTTGTTTCTCTTCCCAAGACCCCATAGCTTCTGCTGGGTCACGGGAAAGACGAATTGATTTCTTATTTCTCCTCTTGGGATCTGCATGGTTTCCACTGACTCACTTGAAGGGTTAATTGGCTTCTTGTTCCACTTCCAGGGACCTACATAGCTTCCACTGGATCATGGAAAGGATGAATTGGCTTCTTGCTTCTCTTCCCAGTACCCTCATGGTTTCTGCCAGCTCACTGAAAGGGTTATTGCTTATTTTAGTTTTTTGAGGAATCTCCATACTATGATTTCCATAGTAGTTATACTAGTTTACATTCCCATTAACAATATAGAAGGATTCCTTTTTCCCCAGCATTTGTTATTATTTGATGTCATGATGATGGCCATTCTTTCTGGGATATGATTGTTCTCCTTATCTCCTAAGGCTTTTTAATCTATCTTTTACATCTTGCATATCTCTCTACCAGTGTTCTGAGTGATTTCTTCAGATGTGTCTTCCAGTTGATGAATTCCCTTTTAACTTTATATTACTACATTCCAGTCAGTTCCATTTTTTTAACTGTTCAGATCCTCCATCTGTCTGTATCTAATGGTTTCTGTGGATTCATCATGTTTGTGACTGATTCCTTTATTTCAAACATAGTTGTCCTATGTTGTATATCTGATATGTACAATATAGGGAGAAGCTAAATCACTTTATTGTTTCTTCTGATTTTGCATCTTCATGGCTTGTCCTTTTGTGTGTTTGATGACCTCCTTATTGATGAGAATCCCAAGAACCTAGTCTGGAACTGAGAAAACTTTCCAGATACTCCACCTCAAGACTGGCTTGAAACTTGTTTTCCTGAAGTCACTGCTGTTACTGGCATCTGTTCTCAGTCTGCCCATATTCAAACCTCACCTCAACTCAGTGGGTTGGTTGTCTGGTTAGATAATTGACTGGTTTGAAAGGGATGACCTGGCAGACCTCCTAATTCTCATGAAACCAGCATTGTCCCCCCAGAAATTTAGTCACCCATGATGTAAGGAGGCCTGCTGAAGGCCTGCTGTTTAGGCCCTGGGTCCCCAACACCACAGCTATGTTTCTGGGTAAACCTCTCCTTCCTGGGTTCCTGTGTTCTTAATCCATGAAATGAAGACAACAGTAAGCAAGCTGTACTTTCTTCCTGTGCTTTTGCAAGACGTAATATGCAAGACGCCCTTACCCTTTGTGGTACTGTCCGTGAGTGCACAGGGGTACACATGCACAGGTCTTTTTCATTGTAAGGTGTGAAACCAAGTTGCACCCCTGAAACTGACATGGGAGCAGATCATCTAGCCAGACCGCTGGCTTTTCTGGCCTCAGCATTCACATCTTCAGATATTTCATTGTTCCTGATACGCAAAATTATCCAGTAGATCTTATAAAATGATTTTTTTCCAATGGTGGGGAAAACAAATTTCCAAACAAAATCCAGGTGTGTATTTCATAGGAATATTTGAAATTTTGGAGATTCATGATTGTCTCAGATGTAGCCTTCCAAAATATCAGAAGTCACAGTCTGTGAATGTCTGTAGGACTAAGTTTCCTAGAAATGGCATCGTGACGTGGAGCAGGATGGCTGTCACTACCCAGCAATAGACAAGCGTGAGGCTGAGACCACTCTCCTCACCACACAGGTCACTACAGCCTCACAGAAGGAGCCGAGGGGAATTGTTCTGGGACCTACGGAACCATATCCCCACTTCGCTCCTGACACATCCCTCGCCTCTCTCCCTATGCAGGTTTCGCCTCCAGTGCCACCGCATTGTCAATGACACGATCTTCACCAACCTGATCCTCTTCTTCATTCTGCTCAGCAGCATTTCTCTGGCTGCAGAGGACCCCGTAGAGCACACCTCCTTCAGGAACCATGTGTGTACCCCTTCTGCTATCTGTATCCCCTCTGCCCCGGACTGTGACTGGCCCCACAGCTTCTGTTGCTGACTCCTTTGACCAGTTAGGAGCCCAGTTCCCAGTCTCACAAGCAGATGCACCATAAATATTTCTTTAAAAAGTAGAAATTTTATAGAAACCCACCTTGGGACCATAAGTAAGTAAGAAAGCATGTGCCCCAACGCCACTGGCTGGTTCGACATTGGCAAACGTCGGGCATGTCATTGCCTGTGGATGTTCCCCAGGAAGCTCTTGTTTCCTGTGGCTTAGAAGAGTGGCCAGGGCTTCCTACCTGCTCCCCCATGCTCTGACCAGAGGGGAAGCATCTGCGAAAAGGTGCCAGTGATAAGACTGATCTCTATAAAAGAGAGCCTCAGTTTTCTCCACTGCATAAACCTAAATTTGGAGAGCCACTCAAAGCTCTGGTGAACAGCATAAGAGGCTAGAATAAACACTGCTACATCTCAAAACTTCAGAACTTTATCAAATACCAGGAGATGGGCATAAGGAAAGGAGTCCTTGCTCTGGAACCACATAGTGCCCAGCAGTCTTTATGGTCCAGGTTGTCTTTCTTAGGATAGTAGATATTAGCCAAGCCCTGTGATCCATTCCTTGGGCTTTAATAAAGCATGAAACTATATAGGCTGCCTTTGGCCTGAGCAGACCTAGAGGACACTCCTTCCCGACCCCAAAGAACAAGACAGATAGCACAGGAAGCTGGTGAGCTCAATCCTACCAACATGAGTGAAGCATTTTGATTCTCCCTGCAAAAGAAACAAGCCCCACGCTCTGCCCTTGTGACAAATAAAACTTTTGTCTGGTTTGGGTTTGAAGTAAATTGGGACAATGAGAAACACGTGCAGCCAGACAGTGCCTAGACCCAGAACCAGCTGGGCTCCCCTCACCTGCCTAGGTCCCCACCCAGAGCTGCTGATCTGCCTGAGCCAGCTCCGTGGCCGGATCCAGTACTGCGCACACACCCTGAGTCCTTTCCGCCCATCTCCACGTGGAGAGGCCCGGGACGCACACCTTGTTTTGAACTGAAGTTCCTTTTCTGGTGAACATCCACTGACCCATCTTCTCATCCTGCTTTCCTCCCTTCCCCACCCCCTCCCCACCCTGTTTCTTTTTGTTTTGCAGATTCTGTTTTATTTTGATATTGTTTTTACTACCATTTTCACCATTGAAATTGCTCTGAAGGTAAAGCCCCGCCCCCTCTCCTTCCTCCCTCACTGCTGCTGGCGCTCTCTGGCTCTCTGTCTGCTGCTAACACACGTGCCCCTGTTGGTGTGGGTTCACTCTCAGAGCCACTAACCCAGTTGTGCTTGTTTTTCAGATCCTAGGCAACGCAGACTATGTCTTCACTAGTATCTTTACCTTAGAGATTATCCTTAAGGTAACACACCCCTCCATGCATTCTCTGTCCCTTGCCTGTCTGTCTCTGCTCTGGCCACTGACTCCTTTCTTTCTTCTGTTTCCTTCACTCTCTTTCTTTGACTCTCAAGTCTGAATTTGGAGAAATCAGTGCCCCTCGATTTGCGCCAGGTTGGCCTGGGCTCAGAGGCCAGAAGCTTACCCCACTGTGTCCCTTCCCCTCTGACCACCACTAGGCAGTCCCTTAACCTGCAAGAGCTACACCGTGACTGTCACTGGTGGTGCTCTTCCCTCACTGGTTGGGTACTGTGGTCACCAGTAGTGCCACACGCACACACACATACATGCACACACACACACACACACACACACACCATCTCCAATCAGTTGGTGACTGGTCCCTACTTAGAATTCTCCCTTCCCACCAATAAATAATTCTCCCTTACTCCTACTGCCCAGAGGAAATGTCACACAAACTCCAGACGCGGAAACACTTTGGGGCCTGGAGGTTCTCTCAGGATGCCCATCATCAACACCCCACCAGTACTTGTGGCAGACACTGGGGCTACACTGAAGTTGGGGCCATGGGTCACCATGGGTCAATAAGGTGGGCCTGGTGCGTGACGGGGGCCAGCCTCCCTGCTGAGGCCTTTCAGCAGACTTAGAGATCACCTCCCGGGCCTGCAGAAAAGCTGTGTTGCAGTACTCTTGCCCTGAGCAGGGGAAGAAGAACTACACTGAGTTAACAATAGAGGGTGAGAACCAGCGCTGCAAAGAGCTTGAGCACTTGTCCCAGCTCTGCCTGCTGCTGGCCCCGCTCGGTTCTGTGGAGATGCCCTGACACGCCTGTGCTCAAAAACAGATAAAGCCAATGTCCAAACAACACTGGGCAACAAAGCTTGTTTCTCAGTTTTTCCCATATATTTCTGAGCCTCTAAGCCAATGACACCCAGCTGGTGCACCTGGGCTATGGGACATGCGTTCTCAGCCCTTGGGTAGATACGCTCTTCTCTGAAATGTGACCAGGCTTACCAGAAGAGAGGGACCATGGTGTCTGAGCACAGGCTGTGGCCCAAGTACCTTCTTCCGGGGACACTTGCCTGAAACACCTCCCCCCAAAGAGCTCAGGTTCTCTTCGTACCCCATCACTAAGGGGACACAAGCTGATATCCACTGCCAATTGTAGACCCTTCCTTTCCTGATGAAACTGCTTTGTCATGGCCCAGCCTTTTAATGGATGTGACATTTCCCTCACACCCACTTACAGTCTGAGTGAGGCAGTTCACATGCCTTCCGTGACATCCTCGTCTCTGGACATCCAGCTGTCCTAGCTTCTGTCACTGGCTCCAACTCAGCAAGGGTATTGCTCAGATTTTTCTTTTCTGCACAGGGATTAATGATCTAGCCAGGACCCGGTTTGGGGGAGAGTGGGGAAGCACAAATCACATGATTGCATTAAGATGCACTGCTAGGAACCCCTTTCCCATGGCAAGCTGCTTTTTTGCTGGACTCCAGATTCAGACATACACAACAAGATCTTCCCCAGGACAAGAAAAGCTCTGAGGCCCCACTTGAAGGACTCTCTTCAGAGCCTTGTGGATTTCAATGGTGTCACCTGTCCTTCAAGATCATCCAACAGCAAAAGTCAAAGTCTCTCTGCAAATGTGGTCACTGCGAGGCCCTTCCCTCCCCTTCGCCCTCTTCCTCTTCCGGTCTCTCTGATGCTCACTGTGCTTCTGAATGTTCACTCCATGCCAGTGTGCTTCCTGCACTCCCTTCTCACTGGGTCTCTGTCCTTCGTGTGAAGCCCTGCATAGTGCTGCAGCACAGACAGTGCTGGCCGTCTACAAGGCTCGCTCACCATAAGGAGCCACTGAAGGGCCTGAGGCGAGCTGGCCTTAAAAAGGAAAGGTGTGTGGGATACACCACTGGCCTGAAATGCAGAAGACTGTCACGCAGAAGAGAGGGAAATTTCAATCAGGACGAATGCATGAAAACGCCAAGAGCAACAACACATTAATAACTAGGAGGGTTGTCTAGCAAGGTGGTGCTTGCTGGTGGCTTCCAGCTCAGGGGTAGTGAGCCCATGCTTTGTCCCCTTTTTCTCCTCAAGACAGAAAGAGCCAACAATTGGCCGTTCCTGGGTGACACCTTAGAACTTTCAGGAAGCAAGGATCACGTGGGTGGCAATCAGCAGAACACAGTAGAGAAAGCGCACTGCACTGGGTGTACTTGACCTTTTCTAGTGTCCTGAATACCACAAATGGCCTTCATGTAAATGCCCCTCTCCCAAGCACACACTTGCCCTTCTCCCATAGCCACTCTTCCTTCGGCTCTGCCTGAGTGCTTGCTCCTCATCTCTCTCTCTCTCTCTCTCTCTCTCTCTCTCTCTCTCTCTCTCTCTCTCTCTCTCACACACACACACACACACACACACACACACACACACACACTTTCTGAAAGGCTGGTCTCCTTCTGGACAGAACCCCAAAGTCAAAGGACAGAAGTTGGCCTTCTGAGCCCCACTGCACACCTGTCTAAAGAGTGCTTTCTCCCTCATATAGAGGGCTCTGCTAGAGCTTAGTAGAAACCTGGAATGTCCGAGCTAGGAGGGTCCAGACCCCAGCACTTTCTCTAAGAGTAACAGCCTGGATCTGGGAAAGGTGCTCAGCCTTTGCTGGGTACAGGGACTCTTTGATGAATGTCAGCTACAGGAGCAACCCTAGCCCCGTCTCTGCAGTCCTGAGTCTTCCTGAGACACAGGACAGTGAGCCTTCCAGATGGTGGGCCTTTGGGAGAAATCTGCAGCCAAATTCCCCTGCAGCCCTTTATGTAATCTCCTCACTTCTGAAAACTGTTGCAAACCACAGGTGCCTGAGTCCCCTGTGGTCTCCTGCTGCAGGAGATAAATGGAAAGAATTAGGTTGCAAGAGCTATTTTTGCCAGTTTCCTCCTGTGTTTGCTTTTGAATTGCTCTTCGGACTTGCCACCCTGGACATGCTCTGATTCCAAAGAGATAAACTGGACCCCAGATGACCAGGTGACAGCTTTCGTCCTCTTAGCCATCGACTCCAAAATTTTCCGTTGGCTGCCACTTCATGGCCCCTGGCTTTTTAGAGCCCTTCACCAGGCCCTAAACTCAAGTCAGCAGAAGCAGAAAGGGTGTTGGTTGAGTGCCCACAGTACTCAGCTTTCTACAAGCCCCAAGGGAGGGAATCATAGGCAAGGCTTACAGTGATAATCATCATCCTGTGTGTTCTCATTTTGAAAATTCTCAGAGGGCTCTTGTTTACCTGGATGAGCTGCACAGAAGCACAGAGTAGTATCTGCCTTTTGTACATGAGGAAGCCCAGCTTCCCTCATACAGGAAGAATCCAGAGCTCAAATCCAAGTTACCAGGACAAGTGGCACTTACCTGGAGCTCACTGTCTACAAGAGAGGGTTCTAAGTGTCTTCTACATAATTGATGCTTACAACCTTAGAGAGCAGGTATCATCATTATGCTTGTTTCAGGCAATAAAAATGAGCCACAGAGAAGTTAAATATTGCATTGGAAGCCATACAAATAAAAAACTACAGGGCTGGGGGGGGGTCCAACCCAGGCAGTCTGGCAACACAACTGTGCCCTTCACCATTGTACCACAGGATCCCTCTGAACACATAGCTAGACCACTTCCTTAAAGGGTCCCGGGTGTCATCTAGAAACAAGACAGTCAAACTGAACATTTGACATAGATCCATAGATCTTTGAGGCTGAGAATGGAGGTATGCTAAGTACCAGCTGTTGGCATAACTTCTCAATGGTCACGAAGGTGACCACTGACTCCACTTTGCCTCAGACTGAGGGATTCTTGGGAAGCAGAACTTTCCAGGGATTAAGCCAATCAAGTCCTGGGCAAACCAGGATACAAGTAGTAGGTTACCCTATTGGGTGTTCTTTCTCTCACCCCCAGATGCCTAGTTTTCCAGCTGGCCCCGAAGGTAAGAGGATTTGGAAGCAATTAGGGAACTGTACGTTGAAGGGAAATCTAGCCTGGATGGCATCAGCAAAGGGCCCTGCAGCCATCTCAGGCTTGTGGTGATGAACTGTGAAAAATCAAAGAAGGAGGGAGGGCTCACTTGAAAGGGCTTTGGATATAGGATTGAAGAGTTTGGCATGATAGATGTGGGAGCCACTTAGCTGGGGGGATTCTTCTGCAGCTGAGCGAATGTTTACAAAACCCTTTTCTGGACACCATGTCTGCTTACTTGGTCCTTGCTTTCCCCTGTGGTGGATCTCAGGACCTGCCCAAAGGAAGCTGTGGGAGGAAAGGGTAGTGGGAGATTAAGGGTCTTTGGAGCTTGGGTTTGGGTTACTCATCCTCACATTTTTGCGTGCCTCCCTGCAGATGACAGCTTATGGGGCTTTTCTACACAAAGGCTCTTTCTGCCGGAACTACTTCAACATCTTGGACCTGCTGGTGGTCAGCGTGTCCCTCATCTCCTTTGGCATTCAGTGAGTAGGGCTCCCTGAGCCCAAAAAGGGGATATGCAGTTAGGAATCAGTGTCAAAGAGAACAGCCAAACCTTGAGGGATGCCTGGCAGGGCCACCAGTGTGACTGACATAAAAGGAAGGGCCTAGCAGGCGTGGGGACTCACACCTGGAATCCAAGCACTCAGGAGGCTGAGGAAGGAGGATCGCTGTGAGTTTGAGGCCAGCCTTGGCTACATAAGTGAGTTCAAGGCCAGCCTGAGCTGCATAGCAAGACCCTATCTCAAGAGAGAAAAAGAGAGAGCAAGAGCAAGAGGGAGAGAAAGGGCCTTAGAGGTCATACAGCAAGTCAGCTGTGATTTTTGCATCCATTTCCTCAGCGGTAGGATATGGTATGCTGATCCACAGGAATATGTACAAATACCTGAATTTTGCCATGGCTGATAGGGCCAGGTGCTGGCACCTTTCTCTCTTCTCCAGGATGTGCCCAGGGGCCTTGATTGCCCTTTAGCTGCCAAGAGCCTGCCATTGCTGTGGCCTTCCCTGACCCTCTGGTCCATCCTCCCACCCTTTCTGTCGCCTATATCTTCAGTCAAAGTGTGCCCATGCACACGCCCGTGAATGTGTGTGTGTGTGTGTGTTTGTGTGTGTGTGTATTGGAGAGAGAAGAATTAGTGATTCTTAATCTTGGTTGCACAGAGAAATTACTAAGGTAGCCTTTAAAAATGACATTTGAGCCAATAACAGTGGTACATACCGGTAATCCCAGCACACTGGGAACCTGAGGAAAAAGGATTTAAGTTTGAATACAGCCTGAGAAACCTAGAGACTTAGTGAGACACTGTCTCAAAATTTCTAAAGGACAGGGGAAGTTGGGGATGCAGCTCAGTGCAAAGGCCCTGGGTTCAATCACTAATTCCACACACACACACAGACACACACAGATATTTGCCTGAATCCCACCACCAGGTGGGTTTGTTCTGAGCTTTGGGAGTTTCAAAGCTCCCTAGGAGAGTCCCTTCCACAATCAAGGCTGCAAGCCTCGATCAGGCTTATAAGGATCTGACTGCGAGTTTCTACAGCATCCTAACTGCCAGGCACATTAAGCCTGCACCTTGACTTTCAAAGCACTTTCATCTAAGCATCCTTCCATGGTCCTCAAAAAAAGAAAAAAAATATAAAATGTAGGCAGGTCAAGTGCCATTATCATCAATTTATAGATGGGAAATTTGAAGTTCAAGACATGAAGAGACTCGCTCAAGTTCAAACCAATGGCAGAGAAAACTGTAAGTCCCCAGGCCCTTGGGTCCTCCTTCTCAAGGTTGTTTGATGGTCAGCCTTCGGGGCAAGATAGGAGCCATGGGAGTGAGACTCTTTTCTGTGACATCAATTCTATTGCCCAGGATTTTCTGCCTAGGTAGCTGTAGGCCTAGATTCTATCACAGCACTACCACTAAAGCACTATATCACCTTGGGCTAAAACTTCCTTCTTTTGGTCTTTTTTTGCCCCATCTGACCTTTAAATCCCTTCCGTTGTGAATTAGTGTGTCCTGACTCCCTCCCAGAGATTCTCAGGGAAGAAATGTAGTGACAGAGAGATGTCCTTTGAACCCTTGGGAGTGAAGACCCATGAGTCAGGGAAATCAGACCTTTTTACCAGCCCCTTCCTGTGCACTTCATCCTGACCCATGAATAATAAAACCAGCCTTTGCTGATGGCTCAGGCTCCAGGTCCGTGGGAGGCCGCCTCTCCCAGTTCTGGAGTGGACACCCAGCCATCCAGCCGTGAGGGTGGGGCTGGGCTTCTGAGTTGCTTACCAGCCTGATGTCATCAGTAAGCTCCAGCTGGGCACGATGGCTAACTGGAAACCATGCAGGCATCTTGCCAAACGGGCTGTGTGGGGAGACCTTGGCCATCCTGCTACCAGGGCAGTAGCTGGAAGCCCCAGGACGTGCTGGTTTGGCTGTGGCATCAGCTCTGTGAGGCTGTTCTTTCTGAGAGTCCTGAACATGCTATGGATTACAGTGGGATTTACTTACACATCCAATGGACACCTGTCTGGAATCTGTATCTGAAGAGCACCACCCCAAAATTCCTTCCTCACACCCACAGCCTCCAACCAGAAGGCCTAAAGTTGCAAGTACAATGATGTCTTCAGGGGCATGATAACAAAGATACCATTTACTCAGTTCTTAATATGTGCCCAGCACACTGCTTGCTATGTGATGCACGTAAAATTCCCTTTTAATTCCTGTAGTGACCTTAGCTGCTAACTGCTGCCCCATTTTACAGATAAAGAAACTAGAGCTCTGAGAAGTTAGGAAATGTATCCTAGGTGACTTGGCTGGCAGGTGGCAGCCAGGAGGTCTGAGTTGTGGCAGACCTTACTATCTTCTCTCTCACCTGGGTGTCCCCAAGTGGCACATCATATGGCTCATGACTCATGCAGAATTGGTTTTCTCATTATATACTCATCAAAAGAAAAGGCTCGGAGTGGCAGGAAAGCTCCAACTTCTTAGGAATGAGATTAGGAGTATAGAACAGTCTCCCACATTATGGTACCCATTGCTGATTTCCTATCATCTTGTTGTAAAGTCCAGTAATGCTTTTATTCTTTGTTTTGATTGGTTTTAGTCTGTTTTGTATTATTTAATTTCAATATGTGTGAAGATATGGACAGCTATTTTGAAGAGAACAAGAGACATTATGATAGCCATTGTTGATTTTCTTATTGTCTGGTTTTGAAGGCCTGTAATGCTTTCATTCTTTTATTTTGATCAGTTTCATACTATTTTGTTTTGTTTGAATTCATTGTATGTGAAGATATGGACAACTGTTTCGAAGAAAACAAGAGACATTATGGCAGCCACTGTTGATTTCCTGTTGTCTTGTTTTGAAATCCTGTGTTGCTTGCATAGTTTTGTTCTGATCTGCTTTGTTCTGTGTTTTGTTGTTTTTGTTGTTGTTGTTGTTATTTTATTCTCTTTCGGTGGGGGGGGACAGTCTCCCGGCCAGAGACTTAGCTCAGCTGCACAAGCACCTGCCTGGCAAGTGCAAGGTCATGAGTTCGATTTCTGGTACCTAAAAAAAAAGAACAGTCTCCCCAAAAATCTCCAAGACAGACCTTTTTCTTGAGTTTCCCTGGCATCAGCCTATCAGGACCTTATCTCAGCACATCATTCCCTGTGGTGCCAGGAGCGGGGGAAGTTCACACCCACCCTGTTTCTCCCTCAGGTCCAGTGCAATCAATGTGGTGAAGATCTTGCGAGTGCTGCGGGTCCTCAGGCCCCTGAGGGCCATCAACAGGGCTAAAGGGCTAAAGGTGAGATGGGTGGGTCTAGCTGGGGAGGCTTCACCCCAGCAAGCATCAGTCAGCCTGTGGGTCGGTGAAAGTTCACCTCACGTGAGAGGTGGACTAGGAGGAAGAGGTCATGGTCGGGCCAGCACCTGCCATGTGGAAGCCCAGACCGTGGTCTCACTTCAAGTTCTGCTTCCGTGATGAACAGAACACCACAGGCCACCATTCAAAACCAGAGCTCTGGAGTTGACATTTGCAAAGTGGAGACCTGCCCCCGCCAGGACTCTAGGCACTGAAGCGATTCCTCTGTGCCTGTTGCCATCATAAATGGGAAGTTGGTAGGGCCTGTACCCGCACGAATCCTTGAGAGTCCCAGAGGGACCTGGCATTCTGTTGGGTTCCACCATTCACTCACCGTGTGGCTCTGGGAAAGTTGCTTGGCCTCCGGAAGCCTGTTCCTCCCACTTGTAGCAGAGATGCTCGTGGACAACTGAGGGGAGCTTGGGTTGAAGCCATGTCCCCTGCCCCCTACCCCTCTCCAACTGCAGCATGTAGTCCAGTGCGTGTTTGTTGCCATCCGGACCATCGGGAATATCGTCATTGTCACCACTCTGCTGCAGTTCATGTTTGCCTGCATCGGGGTCCAGCTCTTCAAGGTGAGGGCTTGGTTCTGAAGTGTCCCATTTCCCTCCCCGCATGTCAGCAGCACCCCGGCAGGGGGAACTGGTGGGCACAATAAAATGAGAGCAGCCAGGGTCTGAATGGGGTCAGCGTAATCTCTGACCATTGCCGCACTCAAGCCTCCCAGCCCACAGGAGGGAGGATGGGAAGGGGGCTGTGCTCCGCAGGCCGAGTCCCCTGCCCTGGCTTCACCTGCCCTTCAGCTGCTGCTCTTCCTTCCATCCGGACAGGGAGAGGGACTTTCACCCACTTGCTCAAAACCCACAGCAGCTGCTTGTTAGCCGCAGCACCACATCCGCACTGCCCCAGCTAGCCTGAAGCCAGGGTCCTCCCTGGTTTCTTCTCTTTTCTGTCTTTATCTCTTGGTTCTGCTATTCCCCTACCTGAAGCGTTCTTCTCCTGTTTCACTCCACCCACCATAAAAACTCCCACTGACTTCCCCCCCTCTAATTCCTCCCTTCAAACGCAGCACTACTTCCTCCTTCCTCCCGAGAACTTCCTAGAGAGCCCAGCTTTCGTGGGCTGGCGCTGCCTGCATTTGAAATTCGTGGGTACCCACAACACTGACGTCTTTAGTCTCTGCCTGCTTTAGGTGTGTGAGTCATGTCTGCCCTATCTGAATTCTGTTCGTCTTGAAGTTTTTATGCCACAATCCCTGGCTCAGTGCTGGGTGCTAGAGAGGCCCATTAATCATTTTTTGATGGATTCATTGGCTAATGAACATCTCTAATCACTTCGTTCTTCTGTCTTCCAGGGAAAGCTCTACACCTGTTCTGATAGTTCCAAACAAACAGAAGCGGAATGCAAGTGAGTGTCTACGGGCGGGCAGCCCGTTGCAAAGCTGGTTACCTCGGGGGCTGGGGGCTGGCCTAGGAGGAGGCACAGCTGGATTCTACCCACGTGGAATCTGGTCTCATTGGTGTGACACACTCATCTACTCCTGAGGGTTCTGCCTGCTGAAGTGCCCCCTAGTGGCTAGAACGACGTGGTTTCACCCTACCTCAGTGCATCCCAGCCAGAATACCAGGTAATTGGCTGGTCAGATGCAAAGGGGACATGGGAGACACCCAAATGACTCTTTCTCCTCCTCTCCCAGGGGTAACTACATCACATACAAAGATGGGGAGGTTGACCAGCCTATTATCCAGCCCCGCAGCTGGGAAAACAGCAAGTTTGACTTCGACAATGTCCTGGCAGCCATGATGGCCCTCTTCACTGTCTCCACCTTTGAGGGGTGGCCAGAGTGAGTACATTAACCAAGGCCCTTCTACCCCGATATTGGAGGGCCAAACTGTGAAAGCCCACTGTTGCCCAGTTTTGTTACTGCCCCCCATTCCTCTCCAGAGCTCATGCCTCCCAGGTGTTTCTGGAACAATCTGGAAGCCATGCCATTGCTGAGACACAGACTCTTCTAGAATATGTCGATGCTTTATCTACTTATTTATTTGCAATGCTGGAGATCAGAGCCAGAGCTTTGCACATGCTAGGCAAGTCCTCTGCCGCTGAGCTACATCTCAAGCCCAACATGTCAGCACTTTAGAAACGCCAGCCAAAAATGAGTATTTTTTTAGTTCCCTTTTCCAACCTCAGTATGATCCCCAAAGTCTATGTCATTACCTTCCTGGAGTGTGGGATCAGTACGGGAAGAGTTTCTCCAGGTGTGGGCCCTTGAGTCACCCCCAGTTCCAGATTGCATCCCCAACATTCACTCAGTGTG
>PVJX010023291.1:0-29465 GCA_004027295.1 Dolichotis patagonum | reverse complement strand
CTGATGGGTTCCTGGGCCTCTGACTTCAGCGTGGCTGTGGTGCAAATTTACAGTGCCTCTGGGTGGGTTGTGTGCAGGGCTGGTCCAGGTGAGCTGCACGCAGTGCTTTTCATATCTGCGCTCTGGCGGCTCAAGCCAGTTGCTTCGGTGTGGATCCCTTGGTCAGGTCTCCAGCAGGGATTCAGGCGGCTTAAGGAGGGTGCCGTGCATGGTGATCTTAGCTTCACTGATGCTAGCCCCAGGACCTCATATTCGAGTGGTTTTTTGCACTTTAGTTTCTTCATGGCTTGTGAGAGTCCCTCTCTCTCTGCGTCTCTGCAGGGTATTTTATTCTGGCATTTGAGCTGTCTCTCTCAGTGAGGGTCCCTCTCCTGCTACCTACTGGTCCACCATCTTTGGACTTTTCTCCCTAATTTCGAATGTTTTATGGGATAATTTATGGTCTATTTTGGAGAATGTCCAATGCACAGCTGAGAAGCATGTGTATTCTGATGTGGTTCAGTGGAACACTCTGTAAACCTCTACTAAGTTCAATTGCTCACAGGTATGATTCAGGTCTATTATTTCTTTGCTGACTTTTTGTCTAGTTGATCTATCTCTTTGTGACAATGGACTGTTAAGGTCCCCTGTAATAATTGTTTTCTTGTGTATTTGGTTTTTCATGTCCATTAGTACCTGTGTTATACAGGTGGGTGCTCCTGTGTTTGGTGTATATGTATTTATATTTGTTAGTTCTTTCTCTTTAATTTTTCCACTTACAAGTTTATAGCGACCTGCTTTGTCTCTTTTAATCATTTTAGGTTTGAAGTTCACATTGTCTGCAAATAGGAGAGTTACCCTTGCTTTTCTCTGGGTTCCTGTTGCATGGAATACTGTTTTCCATCCTTTGACTTTTAATCTATGAGTTTCCTTTTGGATCACATGTGTTTGTTGTATACAGCATATTGTGTGATCATGTTTCTTGATCCATTCTGTTCACCTATTTCTTTTGATAGTTGAATTGAGGCCATTTACATTTATGAATATCATTGATATGTACTGGTTCAACTTTCCCATGTTAAGTTCCAATTGTTTGCTTTCTGCTTTTCCCCCTTATTTAGTTGCTTGTCCTACCTGGTGGTTTCTTCCTGTTGTTCTGGGGATTGTGGTCATTTTTATCTCTGTCTAGTATGTCTTTCAATACTCTTTTTAGGGTTGTTTTGGTGGACCTGAATTTCTTCAATTGTTCTATGTCATGGAAGTATATTGTTTCTTCATTAAATTTGAATGAAAATTTTACTGATTACATCAATTTGGGTTGAAAGTTGTTTTATTTCAGGGCTTGAAGCATCTCACTCCAAGTGCGTCTTGACTTGAGGGTTTGTGCTGAAAAGTCTGCTGTGATTCTAATGGACTTTCCTCAATAGGTGTCTTGTGTCTTTTCTCTAAGATGTTTTAGTATTCTGTTTTTATGTTGCATGTCGGAGATCTTAATTATTATGTATCTGGGTGCAGTTTTATGTTGGTTGTGACTGTTTGGTGTTCCATATGTCTCACTTATCTGCATATCAGGTTTTTCCCCATGTTTGGGAAATTTTCTCCTGTTATTTTTGTGAATATTTTAGATATATCATTTGAATTGACTCCAGCGTCTTCACTAATGCCTATTAATCTTATGCTTTTGCTCTTGGCATCATCTTGAAGCTTCTGGATTATCATTTCATGCTGCTTTCTTATTGTTAAAAGTTCTATGGTTTCATGATAACTAATTGCGATCCTGTCCTTTAGGTTCAAAATCCTATCCCCAGCTTCATTTAAATGGTTTTGCACACTTTGAATGGTATTTTTTGTTTCTTGGGTGTCTCTTTCTGTTTGCTTCATGAACTCTGCTTGTTTTGTATATTGTTCATGAAAAGTTTCAATCAGTTTTCCATGTTCCTGTTCTTATTTCTCTATTTTTTCTTTAGCTGAGCTCAGCAACTCCTTTGCTAAGGTTGTTACTTCTATCTTTACATGGGAAAGTACTTCTAATTTGATTTCCTTTGTGGCCTCGTTGATTTTTTTTTATTTCAGAGATTTCTGGTGTGTTACTTTTGGAAGCTAATAGTATTTTGATTGAAATTACATAAAATCTGTAAAACAGTTTATGAATATGGTCATTTTCAATATGGTGGTTCTTCGTATCTATAACAAGGGATTAGAGTTCTTTTAGTAGTACAGGAAAAACATATGTTTTAAAATATTTTTAATATAATAAATACATAGGACTTGTTCTGCTATACATGTTTCTAATTTTTTGTTATAATTTTTCTAGACCTCATAATAAGCCTATGATGATATATTGTGTCATCATTTAGTAATCATTATCAGCCATACTTTATAGTTAACAAAACTGATACACAGAGAGATTGAATCAATCTCTTCAAAGTTCCATAGTAAGGAAGTGACATGCTCTTTTGGTCTAGATTCTGTAATTTTGTGCTTTAATCATTGTATGACACTGCCTTACTGTAGATCATATTTAAAAACTTGTCTCCTGAATTTTGTGACAATAGTTTTAATCAAGTTAATCTCTCTGAGCCTCAGTTTCTTTATAGTGAAAAAGAAATCATCATTCATCCAATGAATATTTATCACTCAATTTTACTAGTACATATTTGTAGTTTATGCAGTTTAAAAACATCTTGGGAAGTGTGTATGCATACATAATAAAGCTTGTTTCTTTTAATAATTCCCTCCATTTCATTCCCAACTCCCTCTCCCCTCCTCTAAATCCCCTTACTCTCATTTCCTCATTTTTATTCTTGTTGATATTATTAATCTTAGCTCATGTTTATGACACATAATGTTTACATTCATTGAGGTTATTGGGTTAATATACAACCATTTGTTAACAGCTAGTTGTCCTGTTTAAATGAGAGAGATCAGAGTAAATAAAGTATGTGGACTATGATTGTGTCTTAACAGAGCTCAGATCCCATTGGGATAAGATGTTTATGAATACTGATGGGATAATAAGTACAAAATGCCCACAATAGTGCTTAGCACACTGAAGGCTATAAATAAATATTATGTTTACAGAAAAGAACTTGGGATATGAATTTCCCCAGATGGACAACATAAGAAATAGGTATGGTTGAATTGATGTAGGTGCTATTTGACCTAAGTGGGTGTACTTAAAATGTAAGAAATAAAATTCATACACAGATTCCTTTCATTAATATATGAGAGTAGCTACATTTCAATGAATATGATAGTTGAAAATCATTTTTAAATTATATACTAAATATGTCAATCAACATTAAACAGAAACAAAATACTAAGAAAAAATTATACCAGTGAGTTAAAAGTTATCTTTATGAAGTGATGGGATTTTGAGCTCCAATGTCACTAATGCATTCACCTATATTATGATACCACTGCTGCAAGTGATACTTCTTTTTTAATTTTAAAGGGAGTAAAATTTAACACAAAAAAACAGAACAAAACGGTACATAAGAAAGCATAAATCTCAAAGCTAGACAACTAGAGATCTTCACTATCTATCATATTGTCTCTTGTTTTCTTCCAAATGGTTGTCCACATCTTTGTATATGGAGAGTTCATGCAAAACAACATAGCCAATCTTTCACAAGATTTCCAGTTCACTGGCTCCCACTTGCTAAGTGGGGAGGGGCAATGGGATGGGGGACTGGATGATGTAAAATATTTGGCGCCAGAAGGCTCGTAGCTGCTCACCAGAGAGGGGAGGAATTCCTTGCTCTTCTGGCACCCCAGGTCACCACATGGTGCAGGTCCCGAGATGCCAGGGTCTCGCTCTCATGGGTCGTGGAAGCCTGCCACAATCACAGCCGCTATTTCTTTCTGATGACTTGACCGTTACATTTCCAAAGTTCTGAAATGACCAACATACCATGGAAAGAATTCTCTTTAGGCTCCTGTTTGAAACCAGCAGCTACAGCAATCTGCTGGCCTTGATTCAGGGCCAGTGCTACTTCTAAAAAAGCTTTCCTTCAGTCTACCAATATTCAAGACCCATTTTCTCATCAAAATCTTCCCAATGGATACCATCTCTCATCTCTCTCCATATTTGAATTTGTAAAACACTTACATTCTGCATCACACAAATAAGAATACAAGACCCTTGTTTTCCCAACTAGAAGTGTTACTACTATACACAAGTACCATTTATACGTACATGCACCTCAACATTTAATTCAATACTAAGCATATATCAGGTACTTGAAGCAAATATATATATATATATATATATATATATATATATATATATATATATATATATATATATATAGAGAGAGAGAGAGAGAGAGAGAGAGAAGGAGAGATACCTCAAATCAGAAAAACTATCTTTCTTCTTGTTTCTTAAAAAAAACTTCAATTTCAAATATTTTTCTTATCTACAAGCTGAGAAAATGATAAATTGGTGATTCTTCAAACTTTTACAAATATTAGGATTCTTTTTTCACAACATATTACTTGCACTTCTTTTATAGTATATTGGATGAATACAATGTGTGGCAAAAATTTTGAAACAAATTTAGAAATGTTTTGAAGTGAACTTTTTTTCTAATGATTATGGCACCTACAAAAACATACTTCTGTGGTGCCCAAAAATTGTAGCTTCCATTTTGAAAATCATTGGTGAGTATACTCTCTTGCCCCTGTATTATCAATTCAGTATGTCATTAACTGCTAGTTCATTTTATTGTTTTAGGCCTTGACAGCATCCTATTGGTTTACATTTTTGAACATAGGCTTCTGGAAGGGAGGAATATATATATTCCAAATATCTTTATGCATGTTCTCTGGGGATATTTAAAAGTCTACCAGCTTCCCGTGGCTATTTATGGAGACATTTGGAAAGACAAGAAAGCAAAAGCCATCCTTCTGACAATTCTCTAACACACATAGAAGGGGTTATAGATGTGTTTGCCAGCCAAGCCAAATTGATACAGTACAAAACAACCACAAGATCTGAATCTCTTCTGTGACTAGATTGACATGTGTGAATATGTGCATATACACACATACATGCATGATATGAATAAATAATAGATTCTGTTTTTAAATTAGGAATACAGATGAAAACATCTGTGAAATTTCCATATTTAAATTCGAAGATCACTAATGTGTTCTCAAACCTAATACATTACCATCACTTGATAACTTGTTAGTAGTTCCCTAAGGAATCAAAGATTTTGGGACAAATGCTGAAAATATGCATTTTAATAAGCCCTGCAGATGATGTTTAGAGAACCTCCAGTATCAGTATAATCCAAGGCTTTCTCCACAAGTAAAATCTCTAAGGACTCTATGCTAGAAGAAAGTGTTTTAAAAGATAAAATATGAAAAAAGAGAGCCAAGTATGGTGGTGAATACCTATTTTCCAAGTTACTCCAAAGGTTAAAGGGAGGATCTCAAATTCAAAGTGAGTCTGGGCAACATAGAGACCCTTTCTCCAAAAAATAAGTTTTATACATTTGCTTTATTTGCCTATTTAAATCCAAAATATCAAAAATAGAAAGATAACTACTTCCTTTCCTAGAATTTACTTTGTTTAATGTTGTCATTTTATCAGAATATATTATTTTTGCTTGACCTTTTAGATCTTGCCTATTATCAGCCAATTCAGGAACTCTTCATAATAATCATCCATTATAACCAAGTAGACTTTATCCCAGAGGTGCAGAGAGTCTGATATATGCAAATTAATATCTGAAATACATCACATAAACAGAAGCAATAAAAAAAATCACATGATCATCTCAACAGATGTGGAAAAATGTTTTTATATAATACAATATCCTTTCATGATAAAAATACAGAAGAATATCCATACAGAACAACCTTATCCTAATTTAATAAAGGCCATGTATGACAAACCAACTGCCAACACTCTATTAAATGGAGGGAGTAAATAGGGATTTACTTCTAAATTCAGGAACAAGAAAGGATTTTAACTATCACTACTCCTGTTCCCAGATGACATTTAGATGCTTTGAATCATTAAGAAATATTTAAAATCATATTTACATGAGACAATGCTAAATGAAGTAGAGGCTGCCACATAATTTCAAATGTATGATTGTGCTACAAAAATGAGAAGAAAAACAAAACAATGCTTTCTTAACCATTATGCAACTAATCAAGAAGGAGTAATGAAAATTGGATAAAGGTTAGTGGAGCACCAGCTGGGAAGACCAAGCCAGATAATCAAGATTTAGGGCAAGATACTGTCTGCATTCATATAGTGGCTCATATATGAACACTTCTTACTTCTGTTTTTATATGACCCAGACAGCAAGACCAGACAGCAATGAAGAATATCATGTTAGTGGTCAGAAACTTAACTACACATAATATTCTTCAAAAGGTGAAGTTTCTTCTACTACTATCCATTTCTATAATCAGATAAGGAAGATTAACAGTAGACAAATTCCTGTTTCAAAAAGATGTACTATTTGTATCTAGGACAAGTTTAAGCAATTGCCTCATTATTACCATAAATAAAAAGACCTGTAAATACAAAGGGACTTCCCCATTAGCCATTACCCTAGGCTTGGTTGTCTTTCAATTTCAGAAAAGTGAATTATAATTAATTATAGGTTTGGTAAGTCAAGACAGCTTCAAAACACCAGTGGCAAAATGACCACTTTCTCCACCGCTGACTGGGATGTGAAAAGGAAGATATTGAGCAGTTATGTTATATAACATGCATAGCTGTGGCCAAGACTTTAATTCCTCTGATCCTTAGGCTATTACAAATAAAGGAGACAGACTCTTGCCCTCTTCAACTGGTACCATTTAAGGATCAGGATCATTTACAACTGTCTGTGAAAACACTGCCTCTGCAAACGTAGGGTACTTTTGTATTTTGTGGAAACTCTGAAGTTGTACTTCCACTATTTCCCCCTCTAAAGTTGTATCTATAAGACTTCCAGGAAGAAGGAAGACTGGTAAGCAACAAAAAATCAACCTATCTAAGACTCAAAATCCAGACACTGGAAATTAACAACCTGGGAAAGAAAAGGGAGATGGATCCCTGGAAACCAGGAAGTATTTGATGGGAAGAAAATGGAACCAAAGGGAAAGTGAAGACACAGACCTCAATGCAGAAAGAGAATGGGACAGTCTACAAATTTTCTCTGGCTCCTGTGTTGTGGAATGAGAGAGGAGGTTAAAATTCACAAAAACAGTGGCACCACGTGACTGCAGAGGATTTCAGGGAGAAACAAATCAGGGGAATCGAACAGTGGATGCTGGGAGTTACAAATGGTGATTGACTCCAGTTTGAGTGACTTCTGTGTCCTCTTGAAAGAGTGTTTGGTCAAATACCAGTTTAGGGAGGGGGCAACAGAACCAAGGACTCAGGACACAAAGCAGTGGTGGGTTGACTTCCTCCCAGGAATTCCAAAGTTGAAACTCCACAGTGACTGGGTAAGGAAAAACTGCAAAGAGAGGTTCATGATAGAAATCTATGATCAGACAAGCAAGATACATCCAGCATATTGTAGGCTGAATGACTCAAGACTTGATCCCATGATGAGAGGGCAGGATCAGCCCAACCTTCCTTGGACTTGAAAATACTGGACCTGGTACCCTGCCCTAATCTTACTGCAGTCTTTATGAGATTAAACAGCACAGATATGGGCTCTGAGTACCTGCTTTATCCACCAGCAAAAGCAGATGACTCTCTGACGTACCACAAAACTATAGAACCAGAAAATAACCATAGTCTTGCAGTCACACACAAATTTTTTTCTTTGCTTTTGGCTCATTTTTTCTTTCTTTTGTTTTATTTTGATGGTTGCCTTTTGTTTTTCATGACTGTGAGCATGGTTTTTAGTTTAGTTTAGTTTTGTTTTGTTTTTTCTTCTTTACTTTTCTTGTCTTCTTTACAAGTTTCCTGAAGTTTAGATAATATTCCTTTGTACTTCATACATGAATCTAATCTTTTTCTTCCTCTATTTGCCTATTTTTTCTATTATTCTTTTTAAATTTTCTTTCCTTAAAGTAAAACTGCACTTTTGAGTGGATGTTTATTGCACATAACTGCCTGATTTTTTTTTAGTTCTTGTTAGAAAACTATAAAAATTTGTACCTATAGTTAATGTTGGTATATTTATAGTAACTACAGTTAATAATTTTCTCATCTGTGTTCGATGCTTCTGTTATTACTAATTTTGCTACTTTATCCAAGGTGACATAGTTGCTGTGATCAATTTATCTTCATTTTACAACAATGCCTAGATTTTCCATGCACCTGCTGTCCCACCAAGAGCTGCGGGACACAGGACTCTTGGTGGTGCACAAGGCCTGGCCCATCAAACCCCTGCCTTTGAGAAGAGTGCTGAGGGACACAGGACCCTCAGCAGCACACAAGGCTGGGCCCGCCCAAGCCTGCCCCTTCCGTGCCCTTACCATCCCACCATCTGCCATGGGACACAGGACTTAGAGTGGCACAAAGGGGCAGGCCAAGCCAGACTTTTCCACACCCCTGCTGTCCCATCACTGCCCTCTGGGACACCACCACCTCCTGCACCTAGTATTACTATTGATCATTGGCTCCCACTTCTCCCCACAGAACCTTGGACTGCAGTGGATTAACGAGGCTTGTCAATGAGAGACAAAGTAACCCTTCATCCAAACAGAATGCCTCAGCAAGCTTCCATCAGTGTGGTGAGTTTGTGCCTAAAATAGGAATACAGTTTGCCTCCTTCAGTGGGTAAACAGGAGCAATAGCCAAGTCCCCTCCAGATGTAGAACCTTGGCAAGCTTGGCAAGAGTGTAGGTCAGTCCTGCCTTCACAGAGAGAACATTAGGTAGGTTGAAGAGTGTGCCAATAAGGCCTCCTCCAACCTCCAGAAAACTAAAAGGGCTTATGAGACACTTAGTGACACAGTAGAGTCCCAGCCACAAACACTATAGAAAGGGAGATCTGGTAACCTAGAACAACATGAAGATATACTAACAACATGGAATAAGGGATGATTTCCATCAGTACTTCTAGATTTCTCAGCCTAGGAAAAATAATAGGACTCACCCAACAGGCCCTACAAGGGGAATTCAGGTGACTGGTCCACCTCATCATTGTAGCACCCAGCAGTTGGACAAAAATCAAACAAACCTAAGATACACACTACTGACAGGTGAGACTACTGGGAATGAAAGACCAAATATTAGCCTGAAATGTGAAAATAACAAAATGAAAAGGCAAAATCCAATCTCAAACATCTAGCACATCAGGAGCAAGTAGAGCAGACATTGAAATAGAGGACTTTAAAAGTCACATACTGGAAATCTCTGAAAAGTTAGCAAGTGGAATGAAAAGAGAAATCCATGAGGCTATAGAGGAAATCAAATTAGAAGTAATTTCCCATGTAAAGACAGAAATAACAACCTTAGCAAAGGAGTTGCTAAGAGCAGCTAGAGAACAAATACATTTTAAAAAGTACAAGAGCATGTAAAACTGATTGAAACCTTGAATGAATAATATAGAAAAGCAGAGTCTATGAAACAAAGAGATATCCAAGAAGCCAAAAATTCTATTGAAATCTGGCAAAACCCTTTAAATGATGTTGAGGATAGAATTTCAAACCTTGAGGACAGGATTGCAATTAGCTATTATGAAAGGCTAGAACTTTTAAAAATAACAAAGCAGCATGAAATGAAAATCCAGCAGCTACAATATGATGCCAAGAGAAGCAATGTAAGATTAACAGGAATCAGGGAAAATGCAGGAATCAACACAAATGACCCTCAAGTCAAGATGAACTTGGAGTGAAGCATCTCAAGCCTTGAAACAACAATTTTCAACCCAGATTGATGTACCTAGCAAAACTTTCTTTAAAATTCAATGGAGAACAAGACACTTGCATGACAAAGAACAACTGAAGAAATTCATGTCAAAGTTGAGCCACTACATGTCAGTTATATCCATAAATGTAAATGGGCTCAATTCACCTATCAAAAGAAATAGTTTTGTAGAATGGATCAAGAAACAGGAATACACATTATGCTGTATACAAGAAACACATCTGACACAAAAGGAAACTTACAGATTAAAAGTCAAAGGATGGGAAAAGGTATTCCATGCAACAAGAACCCCCCAAAAAGCAGGGTAACTGTTCTGTTTGCAGACAATGTGAACTTCAAATCTAAAGTGATTAAAAGAGATAAAGAAAGTCACTACACACTTGTTAGTGGAAAAATTCAAGAGGAAGAACTAACAATTATAAATATGTATGCACAAATACAGGAACACTCCATTACATAAGACAGATACTAATGGACATGAAAAACCAAATATAAAACAACACAATTATAAAAGGAAACCTTAATAGCTAATTGTCACAAAGAGATAGATCAACTAGACAAAAAGTCAGCAAAGAAATAATAGAACTGAATCATACCTGTGAGCAAATGGACTTAATCATTACAGAGTATTCCACCCAACCCCATGAGAATATACATTCTTCTCAGCTGTGCATGAGACATTCTTCAAAATAGACCATATAATAACCCATAAAATATTCTTAAATAAGTGCAAAGGGATTGAAATTATCCCATACATATTATGTGATCACAGTGCACTGAAATTGGAAATTAATGGCAAAAGAAATTGCAGCCCATGCATAAATAGAAGGAAATTAAATAACAAACTTATGAACTTATGGGTTATAGATGAAATTAAAAAAAAAATAAAACAATATTTACAACTCAATGAAAATATAATAAAATGTACTGTAATCTGTGGAATGCAATGAAAGTGAACTTAAGAGGGAAATACACAGCAGTAAATTGTCATATCAAGACAAGAGCATGAGCAAAAATAGGCAACCTAATGCTCCATGTCATGCTTCTAGAAAAAGAAGAGGAAGTTAAACCTAAATCTCTTAGAAGAGAGGAAATTGTAAAGATCAGAGTGGAAATTAATGCAATTGAAAATTAAAAAATGCAAAGAATTAATGACTCAAAAATCTGTTTTTTGATAGAATAAACAAAATTAATAAACTTCTGGGTAACCTTATAAAGAAAAAGAAAGAAAAAAACTCAAATTCATTCAATAAGGAATAAAAGGAAAGAAATTACTACAGGTCTCATGGACATTCAAAAGATCATGAATACCTACTTTGAAAACCCGTACTCAAATACAATTGAAAACACAGAGGGAATGGATAGATTTCTAGAAACATGAACTACCAAAGCTCAATCAAGAAGATATAGGTATTTTGAATAACACAATATCAGCTATTGAAATGGAAAACATGATTAAAAAAAACCGTACCAACAAAGAAAAGGTCAAGTCCTGTTGGACTCTAGGCTGAATTCTACAAGAAAGTTATAGAATATTTGGCATCAATTCTCCTTAAACTCTTCAGTCAAATTGAAAAGGAAGCAATCCTCCCTAAATCATTCCTGGAGGCAAATATTACTCTGATACCAAAACCAGAAAAAGACCCTACCAAAAATAACTATGGGCCAATCTCACTAATGAACATTGATGCAAAGATTCTCAATAAAATACTGGCAAATAGAATGCAGCAAATCATCAAGAAGATTATACATCATGACCAAGTGGGATTGATTCCAGGAATGCAGGGTTGGCTTAACATACACAAATCAATAAATGTAATACACCATGTCAACAGAGCCTAATAGAAACACCACATAGTCATCTCAATGGATGCAGAAAAAGCATTTGATAAAGTCCAACACTTGTTCATGATAAAAACACTTCAGAAACTCAGCATACATGGTATCTACCTCATTCTCATAAAGGTTAACTATGACAAACCAACAGCCAACATTATACCAAACGGACAAAAACAGAAAGTCTTCACTCTAAAATCAGGACCAAGCCAAGGATGTCCACTATCACCACTCCTGTTCAACAAAGTTCTGGAAATATTATCCAGAGTGATCAGAGAAAAGAGACAAATAAAAGGAATAAAGATAGGAAAGGAAGAAGTTAAATTATCACTATTTGCAGATGACATGATACTCTATATAGAAGACAAAAAAACTCCATTAAAAGACTACTAGAGTTAATAAACAAATTTAGCAGTGTAGCTGGCTACAAAGTCAACCTGCAAGAATCAATAGCATTCCTGTACACAAAAAACTCCATGAGAGAGAAATTATGAAAATATCACCTTTCACATTAGCATTTTAAAAAGTCAGATACTTAGGAATCAACCTAGCTAAGAATGTAAAAGATCTATATGCTGAAAATTATACTACGCTAGCAAAGGAGATTGAAGAATATATTAGAAAATGGAAAGATATTGCTTGCTCTTGGCTAGGAAGACACAACATTGAAAAAATGGCCATACTACCAAAACTCTTCTACAGATTTAATGCAATCTCAATCAAAATGCCATTAACATAGCTTACAGATGTAGAGAAAACACTTCTAAAATTTATTTGGATACAGAAGAAACCTAGAATACCAAAGGCGACTCTGAGCCACAAATGCAAGCCAGGAGGCATCTCAATTCCTGACTTGAAACTATACTACAAAGCTACTGTGATAAAATTATCATGGCACTGGCAAAGAAATAGTCCTGAGGATCAATGGAACAGATTAGAAGATGCAAACACAACTACAAAGACACCCAGGGACTTGGTATTTGACAAAGGGGCTATACATGCTCATTGGAAGAAGTATAGCATCTTTAATAGATGGTGTCGGGAAAATTGGTTCTCCACATGCCTAAGACTGAAACTAGACTCATGCCTATCACCATGCACTAAACTAAAATCAAAATGAATGAAATATGTAAATATTAAAACAGAAACACTAAATCTAACTGAAGACATGATACGTAAAAGTCATGGAGACATAAGGGTAGGACTAGAATTCATGAACAAAGTGGAGACTGTACAGGAAACACTTCACAGAATCTACAACTGGGACCTCGTATTATTAAAAAGTTTTTGCACTTCAAAAGAAATCACCAACACACACTACCATCAGTTAATACTAGTGGATCTGAAGGACTAAACTCTAACTGGAAAGGGGAAAATGGCAAAACAAAAAAGCAAAGTGCAATCTCAAATATCTAGTTGACCAGAAGCAAGTACAGGAGACAATGAATTAGAGGAATCCAAAAGTAACACACTGGAAGTCTCTGAAAACATAGCAAATGAAATAAAAAACTACTCCATGAGGCCATAGAGGAAATCATATTAGAAGTACTCTCCCATGTAAAGATAGAAGTAACAATCTTAGTAAAGGAGTTGCTGAGTGCAGCTAAAGAAGAAATAGAGAAAACAGTACAGGAGCATGGGAAACTGATTTAAACCTTGAATGAACAATATATAAAACAAGTGAAATTCATGAAGAAAACAGAGACATCCAAGAAACAAAAAAATTTCTATTCAAAGCATGCAAAACCATTTAAATAAAGCTGAGGATAAGATTTCGGATCTTGAGTACAGGGACACAATTAGTGATCATGAAAGGATACAACTTTTAAAAATCACAAAGCAGCATGAAATGACAATCCAGAAGCTTCGAGATGATGCCAAGAGCAACAATATAAGACAAATAGGCATTAGTGGAGACAATGGAGTCAATAGAAATGACATAATTAAATATTCAGAGAAATAATAGGAGAAAATGTCCCAAACATGGGGAAAAAACTGATATGCAGGTAAGTGAAGCATATAGAACACCAAACAGTCACAATCAACATAAATCTACACTCAGACATAAACAATTAAGATATCAGACATACAACATAAAAACAGAATACTGAAAGCTGATAGAGAAAAGACACAACTCAAGTATCGAGGAAAGCCCATTGGAAACACAGGATTTTCAGTGCAAATCCTAAAGTCAAGACATGCTTGGAGTGAGATATTTCAAGCCCTGAAAGAAAAAAAACTTTCAGCCCAGACTGATGAACTCAGAAAAACTTTTATTCAAATTTAATGGAGAAACAAGATTCAAGACAAAGAACAACTAAGGCATTTCACATCCAAAAACCAAACCTAGAAAGAGTATTGAAAGACATACTAGACAAAGATAAAAATGACCACAATCCCCAGAACAACAGGAAGAAACCACCAGGTAGGACAAGAAATTAAATAAGGGGGAAAAGCAGAAAGCAAACAATTGGAACATAACATGGGAAAGTTGAACCAGTACATATCAGTGATATCCATAAATGTAAATGACCTCAATTCAACTATCAAAAGAAATAGGTGAACAGAATGGATCAAGAAACATGATCACACAATATGCTGTATACAACAAACACATGTGATCCAAAAGGAAACTCATAGATTAAAAGTCAAAGGATGGAAAACAGTATTCCATGCAACAGGAACCCAGAGAAAAGCAAGGGTAACTCTCCTATTTGCAGACAATGTGAACTTCAAACCTAAAATGATTAAAAGAGACAATGCAGGTCACTAAATACTTGTAAGTGGAAAAACCCAAGAGAAAGAACTAACAATTTTAAAAATATATACACCAAACACAGGAGCACCCACCTATATAAAAAAAATCAATAGCATTCCTGTACACAAACAAGAATATCACCGAGAAAGAACTAATGGAAATATTGCCCTTCACAATAGCATCTAAAAAAATGAAATACTTAGGAATCAACCTAAGACTGTAAAAGACTGATATGCTGAAAATTATACTAGGCTAAAAAAGGAGATTCAAGAGGATATTAGAAAATGGAAGGATATTCCTTACTCTTGGCTAGGAAGAAACAACATTATGAATTTGGCCATAGTCCCAAAACTGTTATACAGATTTATTGCAACCCCAATGAAAATAACATTGACATACCTCACAGATCTAGAGAAAACACTCCTAAAATTCACATGGAAGCAGAAGAAACCTAGAATAGCAAAGGCAGTTCTGAGTAATAAAGACAAGGCAAGAGGCATCTCAATTCCTGACTTGAAACTGTACTACAAAGCCAAAGTGACAAAGAAATATACCTGAGGATCAATGGAACAGATTAGAAGATTCAAGTGTTAGTACAAAGACATTCAGCTACCTGATATTTGACAAAGGGGCTAAACGTGTTCACTGGAAGAAAAGTAACCTCTTTAATAAATGGTGTTGGAAAAATTGGCTCTCCACATGCAGAAGGCTGAAACTAGATCCACGCCTATCACCAGGCACAAAACTAAAGTCTTAATAGATCAAAGACCTAAACATTAAAACAGACACACTAAATCTCCTGGAAGTTAAGGTACATAGAAGTCTTGGAGACATAGGGTAAGGCAGAGATTTAATGAACAAAACACAAAATGCACGGGAAATGCTTCAGAGAATCAACAACTTGGTTCTCATATTAATGAAAAGTTTCTGCATTTCAAAAGAAATCACCAAGAGAGTGAAAAGAAAACCCACAGAATGGGAAAGAAGTTTAGCCAGCAACCCCTCAGACAAAGGACTTATGTCAAGAATTGAAAGCATCAAGTCCCCCAATTTCAAAGACTCTCTCCAAAAATGGGCATCTGAGATGAACACACAGTTCTCAGATGAAGATATACGAATGGCAAATAAATTTCTGAAGAAATTTTCACCATCACTGGTCATTCAGAAAATGCAAATTAAAACAATATTGAGATTTCATCTCACTCCAGAAAGAATAGCTGCCATCAAGAAATCAACTGATAACAATTGTTGGTGAGGCTCGGGCAAAAAGGAACACTGCTCCACTGTTGGTGGGAGTGTAGACTGGTGCAACCACTATGGAAATCAATATGGAGAATTCTCAGAATACTAGGATTGGAGGTTCCATTCAACCCAACTATTCCCCTCCTAGGTATTTTCCCAGAAAAACTGTAAACGTCATCTCACAGTGATATATGTGTACTCATGTTTATAGCAGCACAGTTTGTAATACCTAACTCTTGGAAACAACCAAGATGCCCATCAACTGCAGAGTGGATGAAAATGATATGGTATTTTTATACAATTGAATATTACTCAGCTATGAAGAAAGATGATCTTGAGGCTTTCATAGGTAAATGAAGACAACTTGAGACTATCCTCATTAGTGAAATAAATGAGACATATTTATAAATATCTCATTGTGTTTCTATTGTAAAAATTATTTTAAAATGTAGGACTAATGTAACCCAAAATGTGCAATTGCTACTGTAAAAAGGAGAGGAATAGATAGTGCTCTAAAGGATGTAACTGCATGTATTTTTAAATGTGTAAGATGGATGACCATATTACTGTTTTTGTTATATCATTGAGCAGAACTGTTAACACTCTCACTGTTTGAATGTCTACTTTATATATTTTAATTTTTTAACTTGAACATCTATTTCCAAGATGACCATATATAATTTATGAAGTAGTGATTTATTGGTGGGTTTTTTTGTTCTTTTTTTCCTTTGGAATTCTGTATTGTTGCTACCCTTTTATCTATTTTGTTTCATTGTTTTTTTTCTCTTTAAATAAAATATAAATAAAAAGAAATCACCAACACAGTGAACAGAAAACCCACAGAATGAGAAAGAATTATAGCCAGCAAACCCTCAGACAAAGGACTTACATCCAAAATATTTAAGGAATTAAAAAACATTTAAGGAATTTAAAAAATCAGGCCCCCACATTCAAAGACCCTCTCCAAAAATGGGCATCTGAGCTGAACACACATTTCTCAGGTGAAAACATACAAATGGCAAATAAATACAGGAAGAAATGTTCACTATCACTGGTCATTTGAGAAATGCAAATTAAAACAACATTGGGATTTCATCTCACTCCGGAAAGAATGGCTGCCATGAAGAAAACAACTGATAATAAATTTTGGCTATGTGCAGGAAAAAGGAACACTTCTCCATTGTTGGTGGGTTGTAGATTGGTGCAGCCACTATGGAAATCAGTATGGAGATTCCTCAGATACTAAGATTGGAAGTTCCATTCAATCCAGTTATTCCCATCCTGAGTATATTCCCAGAAAAACTGAAAAGTTCATATCACAGTGATTATGTGCACCCATGTTTGTAGCAGCACAATTTGCAATAGGTGAATCTTGGAAACAACTGAATTGTCCAGCCACTGCAGAGTGCATGAAAAAGATATGGTATTTTTATACCATGGAATATTACTCAGCTATAAAAAGGATTATCTTGAGGCTTATATAGTCAAATGTAGGCAATTGGAAACTATCTTAAGTGAAATAAATAAGAATCATATTTATAAATATCACATTGTGGTGCAAAAATTAATAAAATGTAGGACTAATAAGATCTGAAATATTTAATAGCTATTGTAAAAAAGAAAGGGAAAGGAAGTGCTCTAAAGTACATAACTTCATGTATGTTTAAGTGTGTAAGATAAATATTCATATCACAAAGTTTTTGTTGGATTATTGAATGGAACAGTACACAATTTTATTGTTTGATTCTCCACATTTTATGCTTTAATTTTGTGACTTGAACAACTATTTCTAAGATGACAATATGTAATTTATCAACTAGTGATATTTTAGGATCAATTTTTTTATATTCTGTATTATTTCTAACCGTTTTTGTTTTGCTTTATTTTTTCTTTTTAAATAAAAAAATTTAAAAAAGAAAACCTAGATTTTTTGGAAGTCATAAATCATACTATAGTCCAATATGAAAGAAGGGTGTGCTAGTCCAAACATGAAACAACTTTTCATCCATAAAATCTGGGCCTGACACCAAAGACAAAACCCAACTATGCCTAGAAGATACCTCTGAAAATCTGTCATTTCATGAGAGATCTAGATATTAGTAAAAAAGGTACCTACTGTAAACTATTTAGATTGCTCAATGTAGAAAATAAATGCACAAATACCAAAAATGAGACAATGCAGAAGTAAGGTAAAACCCATAACTCAAACACAGCCCAAGTAAATCAAAGGGGGGCATTGAGGAGTAAGAAATTAAAAACCTCCCAGGTGAATTTTGTGCAATCGTGAGACAGAACAGTAAGTCATTTGACAAAAACAAGAGTGACAATTAAAGAGATAAAGACCATAATGACGGAAATTATTAGTAAACCTAGCTTCACCTACAGGTAAAAAAATTTACAAGATCTTGGGGAAGACATGGAAACCATGAATACTCAACATAGAATAAAGCTGGATTCCATAAAACAGACTCATATAGAAATCCAGGTTAAATATTCTATGGAAAATATACACAATATAGTCAACTTAATGTTATGATAACTTATCAGATTTAGAAGACAGACTTGTGCTTGGCAATTATCAAAAGAAAACCATCATACAGATAGCAAGGTACTAAGAAACTTAACCCAACAGCTGCTAGTTGAGGCAGTAAAGAAAAATATAAGATTAAATACAAATCAATGAAGAATCAGAAGATTGTGCATTGGGCATTAAAAACATGTTCACAGAAGTAATAGAAGAAAACTTTTCAAGAGTGGAAAAAGAATGTTAAATATGGGAAAGCGAAGCATACAAAATTTCAAATAATCTTGATCAGAAAGTAACTACACCAAGGCATATGATAGTCAAGATTTCAGTCAAGATTCAACACAAAAACAGAATATTAAAAGCTGTTGAGAAAATAATTAAAATATCTATAAAGAAAATGCATCAGAATCACAGCAGACTTCTCAAGTCAAAGCTTTAAATCAAGGAGAATTTTGAGTGAAGTATTTCAAGCCATGAAAGAAAACAACCTCCACCCCACATTGATGTGCTCCACAAAATTATCTTTTAAAACTGGTGGAGAAATGAGATACTTTCATGACAAAGAACACCAGAAGAAATTAATGACCACAAAACTAGCACTCCAAAAACTTATGAAAGATTTTTCTACAAAAAAATGAAAAAAAAAGAATTCCAAGAATACTCAGAGAATGAATTCAACAGGAAAGGCAAGTTATTAAACAGAAAGGGAAGAAAATTAAATAATGACAGGAAAATGATATGGCAAAGATAAGTCAACACATATTACTTATAATAATCAAAGTAAGTATTATCAACTCACCAGTGAAACAAAACAGATTGGTAGAAAGGATCAAGATCCAAAAATATACTGCAAGAAACACATTTAACTCAGAAAGAAATTCATAGATTGAAAGGCAAAATATGTAAAACAATATTCCACATTCCAGAAACCCTGAAAAAAGCAGAGGTAGATATTCTATTTGCAGATGAAGAGAACTTCAGGTGAGAATTCATGATAATGGATAAAAAGGTTACTACCTACTTGTTATGGAAAAATCCAAGAAGAAGAGGTTGCAACATAAATATATATGCTCAAAATACTGGTGCATCAAGCTCCATAAAACCAACACTAACAGATATGAACAATCAGATAAACAATAATGCAGTTGTAATGTGAGACCACATTACACCATCACAAATAGAAAAATATAACTTGACAAAATATCAACAAAGAAATATCATCCCTGAACCAAAACTTTGAACAAATTGACTTAATATATACCTACAAAGTGGTCCACTCAATAACCAGAAAATACACATGCTTAGCAGCAGCACACAAGACCTTCACTAAAACAGATAATATGCTAGCTCATATGTTTAATGAATATGCTTAAATTAAGGCAAAGGAATTGAAATTATCCCATGAATATTATCAGATCATAGTGCAATGAAATTAGAAATCAATGGTAAAAGAATCCACAAAAACTACATAAATATCTGCACATTTAATAACACCCTCCTGAAAAACTAGTGGATCACAGATGAAATTAAAGAAGAAATTAGATCAAACAAAGGGTAATGCCAATACAACATACAAGAACTTACAGTATGCAATGAAAACAGTCCTAAAAGGGAAATGAATATTCCTCAAGACCATAATCTTAAGAGAAATATTTGAGGCACACAAGTTGTAATAGTACATTATTTCTTTTGTATGATAAATTCAAAGAGTATATGAGGAGTACAATGGATAATAAATATTGGTAAGTAGGAAGAACTTGTTCTAATGGGAAGGGAAACAGAATAAGAAGGATAGAGAATGGAAGGAAAAGAAAATGAAGAAAAATGAGAATGGAAGAAAAAAATGGAAACAATGTTGTTCCAAATGCTAAGGGAAACAATGGTTAAAGATGGGGGAGGGAAATGGGATAAAAGAATAATTAAGATGAATCGTTGCAGGTACTTGAAATCTGTGTCTCTTACATTGTTATCTTATGATCTGTTATGTTATGCTTAATTTTACCCTCTTTAAAAATAAAAAAAAATTAAAAAGTTAAACCATTGCTGGAAAATTTCCCTATGATGAATATGATTAATATGTACAATACAAATGTACTAATAAAAAATAAAGTTGTAACTATAATGTAGTGGAGGAGGTATTTCTTCTGATGTAAGTCTTCCATCCTTTCCCAAATATACCCAGTCACACATAGAGTCACACACACACACACACACACACACACACACACACACACAGGACCATATATGGGTGGAAATATTTACTAGATACACAAATGAAAAGCTTTGCAGAGACACAACATGCCCAGGTTTGGTTCTGTCAACTTCTATTCCCTTGATACATTTTAGGTTTTGTACGGTGTGTATAACATGACTAACCTTAGTTTAAAGATGACTTGGAAATAATTGGAAATTTTTCATTCAATTACCTGGAAAGCAAGTTTCCAAAGGAGCCCCAAAAAGAGAAAAAGAAAAATATAATCACTGGAGAAAGTTATTTTCACAACGATAGAAGCAAGATTCCATCTAGAACCATGTCCTCTATTTTTCCTTTCCTGTTGCCTTCCACATTTCTGACATATGTGGGACCTGAACCATGAGTCCAGAAAATCTACCTGCACACTTGATTATAAGCCACTGGATATGTTACTCTCATGATCAATACATTCCTTTTTCTTTCTCAAGAAAATTTCCAAAATTGTAAATGACACAGAAAATAAATGAAATTTTGTGTTAAGTAAATTATTTACAAATTTTAGGAATGAAATTTATTAGTAACAAATGACTTGTGTTTGATTTAAAAACTGCAGTGTTAATCTGTGTCCATTAAAAATTGAAACCAATTTGTTATTATCTTTTCTGTGCTACACATTTTAACATGATAATATATGCTGTTACATTTCCCCAATATGGATGTAAGCTAATGAAGGATAATAATCACATCACTTATCTTTGTACTGTCTTCAGTTCCTAACATTTACTGTACACAAAGTAGGTAGCCAATGAGTATGTATTTATTTCACCCATCTTCTACTGGTGAGTTAACTGGTGAGTAGCTACTCAAGCCTAAGTCTGGATACACTATATTGTGGGAATTTGCTTATTTATATCCTGGTGACCATCCTCTGGCAAAACAGAGAGTATTAACAACCAGAAATCAAATGTAAATGTACTAGACATGAATTCATTCCCTTGAAATAAATACTGTTTTGGAAATCTCCATAGTAAGAATTGTGAACATGACTGAATAGAAATCAGAGCTATAACACTTTATAATTACTCTTTTCAGGTTACAAAGCTAGCTTTTATTATTCTACCCTGAAAGGTAGCTATTAAATTATTAGGTTTAAAATAGTGCTTGAATTAAAAATAATATTACTGTAAATGCTGTGCAAATTTGGATTATCTTGTTTTTAGAAAAACCTACTGTGGCTCCATAGATCAGCTTAACTCTAGGTCTTCACCTGGATGTCTGCTGAAGACAATGTCTATTTAAGATCTTTTTCATCAATTGAAATGTAAATTGATTTCATAATCACTGGTTTAAATTCCTCTTGGAGATAGTTATAACAAAATGTTTGAAGAAAATTTCCATTTCCCAAAAAAAGGCTTCTTTCCAATTTTGGAAATAATTCTAGTACTACCTGTTATGTTTCAGAAACAGAAGATATTTTTAGAAATATTTAGCTACATGCAAATTTGTGAACTTTTTCATTACTTATAACAGACTATTTACCACAGTTGGAGATATATGAGCAAAACAAAATAAAAATTTTGTCTTGGAAATTTTCCTTCATATTTCAGTTACAGTGGTCCTACCTTGAGACAGTAAGACTAAGAATGAAAGAGTTGATGGTACAGAATGCAGATTGGTGACATTTCTGGGAGAATTCCAATTAAGACAGATACCCATGTAAATTAATAGCTGAGGTAAGTTACATGTACATTACATATAGATTACATATGGGTTCAGAGATGGATTTGGATAGGCAATCCTATGAGATCAAACTCTCCAAAGATTAAATTGCCAGCAACCAACTCAACATGATTTATTCTTCTCAAATCCACACTGAGAGAATAATCGATCTGATATAGACCCAATCAGTTTGCTAAAAAATATTTTATTTTTAAAATGTATCTCATGGAAGTTTTTGGAGATGATATTTTTCTTATCCATCAGTTCTTTTCAAATAATGTATACCAACACCTCATAGCATGCAATCGATTGAATGAATTTGACATCCCCCAGAACCTCTTCTTGATATTTGAACAACTGTTGTATTTTGTCACTGTATTAGGTAATGCAGATGCTATATGTATATGTAAGTAAGAATAAGATTACATTGGAAGGTGAGTAAAAAAGAGAAGATGGAACATAATACAATGAATTCAAAATTTCAGGGTTGCCAGAAAAATCAGGATGACCAGTCAAATTTGAATTTCATATTGACAATGAATAATGTTTTAGTATTCACATGTCTTATGCAATATTTGGAAGATATATATTTTTATCTGATGAATCAAGTAACCCTAAAATTTGTGTATCTAAATCCTTCAATAGAAGCATGATAAAATATGGGAACACTGAGAAGGAAGCATCAAACTTTTCCCATAGTCATCAAAGAAAGATCTCCAGAAAAAGTAAACTTTTCATGATAAAGAAATCAGTAAAATGCCTCCAAAATTAAAATTCACCTCATGAGTGACATGTTCACTTACTATAAAATTTAACTAATTTTAATTTTGTCAGAGAAATGGGAACAGATACAAAACACTTGCTCCTATGTGTATTTTTGTAGGTATGGGGCAGGAGACAAATTTATTACAAACAAATTGACAAGATTAGCCTCAAAGAAGCATTCCATGAACTGGTATATTAAGTAATTCAAGAATTGCTGGCATTATTAACTAGAACAGAGTGGGAGCCCTGATCTTTTCTGTGATACTATATAAGGTATTGCTCTAGTTTGGGTTGGAAATATCTCCCTAAATCCCATGTATTAAAGGCCCACATCAAAAGCCTGTCATACTAGTAAGAGGTGGTGCAAAGTTTAATAAATGGTGTCCATTGAGAAGGTTATTGGCAGTGTGCTCTTAAAAGGGATATTGTAATTCCCTCCCCTCTTCCTCTGCTTCTTGCTCTTGCTCTCTCACTCTCTGTCTGCCTCCTAGCTGTCATGAAGTGAAAAGTCTCCTCTATCACAGTCTCTTGCCATGATATACAGTGCTCCTATAAGATAAAAGCAATAATGCCATATGTGCATGGACTGAAATCTCTATACCCTATAACTATAAACTTTGACTGATTAAAAATAGATTTATGTCAGAAACTTGTTACAGTAACAGAGATCTAACAAAGATACTTAAGAAAAATTATCTGTACTTTAGCTAAAGTTCTGAATTAATATCCTGGTTCCAATATTGTATGACAAAACAATAAGCATATGATTTTTGAAAAATTGTTCACCTCATGAGTGACAGGTTCATTGGCTATAAAATTTGACTAATAATTTTTATGATATATGTGATACCATATATTAAAGTATCTACTAAAATTCTTAATGTGTAATAAATGTCAATGAATATTAATGTTGCATTGCCACTGTAGTGGAGACAGAAATCCCCCCACCCATATACACACAATTAATTCTCGCATGGGATCTTTGGCTAGATCTAGAAACCCAACTAATGCAAGATTCGATTAAGAAGACAAAATGTGAAACTTTTATTATTTTTAAACATAATATGGGGATCATCATTAGAGACTGAAGTCAAAAGAAATAAGTAAAAAGCTGCTTTTATACTTTTTAGACAAAGAACAAATACATTTGTGAAGGAAATACAGGACATATGAGAATCTGGTCTAAGGTCATAACTTCTAGGGTTGTTAAGAGACATATTATATGAGGAAGAGATTTGGAAGATGAGTTACTTCAGAGTTTGTTAGCTCAGATTTATTGAATTGCCAGTTATCAGTCTGGTGACCAACACTATTTTCTGACACTGGTACATGAAGGATCTCACTAAAGAATGTTTATGGCTTACTGCATGTAAGAAAACAAAAGCCAAAAGGCCCCTCCTGCAACTACAGTTCCACACGTGATTTCTGTTTGAAAAAATAAACAGAATGACTTGGCATATTTGGATATGGCATGTTCTTAAATCCTGTGCTACCATTCTTTCTTCATTTTCCCATAATGTAGTTGGGAAAAGACACACTCCAGTAGACAACATTCAAATAGCATTTCAGCAGAGCTGACCTCATTATCACACAGCAGACTTAACCATGAGAAAGCAGGGGTTTCCATACCAACAGAAGATGGTGCAAAAATTTTATAAATCCCAATAGAAAACTTCCTTCCAGGAAGAATGATGAACAACTACTCTATAGAAAATGAGCTCTAAGACATTCAGGTACATATGACTAAACTTCTTCTTTCTCTTAAGAACACATCATTCATCAGTATCATGGCCGGAGGGCTTCTCAGGATTCTCAGGAATACTTGGCTAAATCAATCTACCAGGAAGCATTGCAGAAGGCAACCCATAAAGTAACCCAGGTCCCTCATATCAGGAGCCCCTTGAATATAAAACTCATTTTTAACAAATATTGATAAAGAACTTCACACAAGATTCAATTTTAAATATTTGAGATATATTAGTTGTTAATCATTTTATATATCAGGAAATTAGGTCTCCAAGCATTTAAATATCTATGTAACTTTATACAGAGATAAAATATAATTCAAAGCAGTGTAACTTCAGTGTCCATGCATTTAACTGCTGTGCCATACTGTCCATGCAACCATAACTGTTCTATAACCGAGCATGTGCTATGTGAGCCACATGGTTGCCAAAAAAGTAAAATATAATCCTCATTTTATAACTTAGTTTAAAAAATAAACACAGAAAGCAAAAATTACACTATAGGTTCAAGCATGACTAAATCTCAAAGTGAGTGGTTTGGACCATAGTTCTGAAAGGAATTCAAGGGAGAAGAAAGACTTCATGTAGGAGGTTAAACTTAAAATAGAAATACTTTGTGCCTGACAGACATTTCACTTTTTATTAGTATGTGTTTTCAGTCCATAATGTTTACATTCCTTGTAGGGAGCTGATTCATGTGCATAACATATATTAATTCATTTTCTAACTTCCTTTCCCTCTGCTCCATCTCCCCTCCTTCCATCTCTTCATTCCCTTCCCACTTCAAAAAAGATCTGTATCTCTGCTTCTTATTATCTGCCTTTTATTTTCCTCTTTATTTTTAAGTTGGATTTCTCATATAAGAGAAACTATGTGATATTTAACCTTGTGTTTACACAAGACAGTTTACTAATCTACCATAAAGAAATGTAAACTCGAATCATTTTTAGAAAATGGACCCACCTTGAGACCACAATGTTAACTGAAATAAATCTGACTGATACTTCTAGAATGATTTCCCTCTGATAATTTGAATTTCTTAATATGGTTTTCTGAACCATTGATTAAACAAAAAGGTGTAGTATTGCTGCTGGAATGATCAATTACCTGTAATGTAACCTGCTTCCTTTACCAAAACCATGCATTTTCACTCTTATCTAAGAAACTGTCATAACTTTACATAGCTTTACATAGTTGCTGCTTAAACTGTTTAATTCTACTTAAGCCTTATCCAAGGCTCTCCTTGTCTCATAATCAAAGCCTCCTTCCAATGGCATTAAAGTTCTATATACATAGAAAAATCTTGGCATCAAGTTCTTATATTGCATGGTTTTAAAAGTGTGTATGTTATAAGCAAATTCTAAATTTTGATTTGTACTCCATGAAAGAAAGATAGGATTTCTACACAATAACACAAATCTTCCTTTGCCTTATTAAAATGACAGTTGTAAACAACTGCCATCTTGTGGCAAACAACATTGTTAAAAAATAGTATTCAATCTTTCACAGTGTCATGATTTATAATTTAATTTCTCTTAGTTCGATCTTTTGAGAAAAGTTGAGATATAAAGTTAAACCTGGATTTGAACTCATCATGTAACTCAGGCTGGCCTTTAACTGGAGGCAATCCTCAAACCTCAGGTTCCCAAGTGCTGAGATTATAGGTATGTGCCATCACACCCAGCCCTAATTTCTCATTAAAGGATAGTCATGTATATCTTCAACCTGCCTCTAAGAGGAGTCCTGTATATCTTCAACCTGCATCTAAGATAAGACATTTTCTTTTCATTTTCTGGTCTGAAATTTGTTGTAGGGCAAAACTATTTCAATAATAGTTGTATTTATAACACCAACATTACTTTACAAAGATTGAAAGAGATGTTCCATAGGATAGATAGAGGCCCATAAATGTGTGAGAATTTAATCTTGCCCTATTTTGTGATAGGTTATAGAAAATCATCTAATATATCCCTCCCCAGTGTAACTTTGAGTGCAAGCACTGTCTGCTTACTCTAGAAAAAAGCATCAATTAGAGATGGTAAAATGAAATCTATCTTCACAATTTTTCCAGTAAGTTCACTTGTATTCCTAAAGTTGATGATTTCTCATTTGGAGCCTTGTTTATCTATGTTGAGAGCAATTCAGTTCCTACCATTCACAAACTGTTTCAATTAGGTGTGCTTATTTATTCCAACCTTGAAGTTAGGACTCACATTCAAGCTTTAAAACTAGCTCTAGCTAGAAAACATATAAAGGAGAATGTGCTCAGGATCAAGTTGTACTTTGCTACTTGTGTTGCTGTACAAAGAAAGAAGGCAGCACAAATAGTTAATAAATGTGGTACATGTGGACTCAGAAGAAAATCAAAAGGATTATGAGACACACAGGCACACAATAGAGACACAGTAGGGCCTCAGCCAACACAAACACTACAGACAGGGACATTTGATGACCTGGAATAACTTGAAGATAAAGTACCAGCAGGAACTAGAAGCTGACCTACATCAATACTACTAGGCTTGTCAGCCCAGGAAGAATACAGCACTCACCCAACATGCCCTGCAGCAGGAAGTCAGGTGACTGGCCCACCTGTTCATTGTGGGGCCCAGCAACTGGACAAAAATCAACCTTACAGTAGGACACCAAGATACACACTACCAAGAGTTGCCACTAATGGGTCTGAAGAACCAAACACTAACTCAAAAGAGGAAAATGGTAAAACAAAAAAAAAACAGAATGCAATCTCAAACATCCAGTCCAACAGGTGCAAGTACAGGAGACTTTGAAATAGAGGACCCCAAAGGTAACACACCAGGAATCTCTGAAAATATAGCGAATGAAATTTAAAAAAAGCAACTCCGTGAGGCCATAGAGCAAATCAAATTAGAAGTACTCTCCCAGGTAAAGATAGAAGTAACAATCATAGTAAAGGAGTTGCTGAGCACAGCTCAAGAAGAAATAGAGAAAAAAGTACAGGAACATGGGAAACTGATTGAAACCTTGAATAAACAATATAGAAAACAAGCAGAATTCATGAAACAAACTGAAAGAGACATCCAAGAAACAAAAAATTCAATTCAAACCATGCAAAACCCTTTAAATGAAGCTGAGGATAGTATTTTGGACCTTGAGGACAGGATTTCAATTAGTGATCATGAAAAGAAAGAACTTTTAAAAATAACAAAGCAGCATGAAATGACAATCCAGAAGCTTCAAGACGATGCCAAGAGCAACAATGTAAGATTAATAGGCGTTAGTGAAGACACTAGAGTCAATACAAAGGACATATGTAAAATACTCACAGAAATAATAGGAGAAAATGTCCCAAACATGGAGAAAAAATCTGATATGCAGATAAGTGAGGCATACAGAATGACAGTCACAACGAACATAAATCTACACCCAGACACGTAATAATTACAATCTAAGGCATACAACATGAAAACAGAATACTAAAAGCTGTTAGAGAAAAAACACAAGTCACCTATTGAGGAAAGCCCATTACAATCACTGCAGACTTTTCAGCACAAACCCTCAAGTCAAGACGTGATGGGAATGAGATATTTCAAGCCCTGAAAGAAAACAACTTTCAACCCAGACTGATGTACACAGCAAAACTTTCATTCAAATTTATGGAGAAATAAGATACTTCCATGACAAAGAATAACTGAAGAAATTTACGTCCACCAAACCAACCCTAGAATGAGTGTTGAAAGACATACTGGACAGAGATAAAAATGACCACAATCCCCAGAACAACAGAAAGAAATTGCCAGGTAGGACAAGCAATTAAATAAGGGGGAAAAGCAGAAAGCAAAGTACTGGAACACAACATGCCAAAGTCAAACCAGTACATATCAGTGATATCCATAAATTTAAATGGCCTCAATTCAACTATCAAAAGAAATACATTGATAGAATGGATCAATAAACAGGATCCCAGAATATGCTGTATACAAGAAACATATCTGACCCAAAAGGAAACTCATAGATTAAAAGTCAAAGGATGGAAAACAGCATTCCATGCAACAGGAACCCAGAAAAAAGCAGGGGTAACTCTCCTATTTGCAGACAATATGAACTTCAAACCTAAAATGATTAACAGAGACAAAGAAGGTCACTACATACTTGTAAATGGAAAAATTCAAGAGGAAGAACTAACAATTATAAATATATATGCATCAAACACAGAAGCACCCAACTATATAAGACAGATACTAATGGACATGAAAAACCAAATACACAAGAACACAACACAATTATTACAGGGAACCTTAACATCCCATTGCCAAAAAGAGATGGAACAACTAGACAAAAAGTCAGCAAACAAGTAATACAACTGAATCATCCCTGTGAGCAACTGGACTTAGTAGATGTTTACAAAGTGTTCCACCCAACCACAACAGAATACAGGTTCTTCTCAGCTGCACATGGGTCATTCTCCAAAATAGACCATATATTATCCCATAAAACATTCTTAACTAAATGCAAGGTTAATGAAATTATCCCATGCATAATATCTGACCATAGTAAATTGGAATTGGACATTAATGGCAAAAGAAATTGCAAAACCTACATGTATTCATGGAAATTAAACAACAACCTTTTAAACAACAAGTGGGCTACCAATGAAAATAAGGAAGAAATAAAGCAATACCTACAATTCAATGAAAATGTGGAAACAACCTATTGTAATCTGTGGGATGCAATATAAGCGGTCTTAAGAGGGAAATATATAGCAATAAATAGTCATATCAAGAAAATAGAACTAGCACAAATAAACAACCTAATGCTTCATCTCAAGCTATAGAAAAAAAGAGCAAGTTAAACCCAAAGCTCATAGAAGAGAGGAACTAGTAAAGA
>PVJX010023290.1:0-29936 GCA_004027295.1 Dolichotis patagonum | reverse complement strand
TTTGCAGGAAATTATACTAGGATATAAGAATGAAAACAAAGTTGCAAAATCTGTTGAGTAATTTAAGATTTCTCTTTGGAAATTAATTTTTTTTTGAGTAACTTAAAACTATTTGTATACATTATTCTCTCTTTGAATAAGCAACTAAGTAAAAATAAAATAACAGTAAAAATTATATAAAACCTACCAAAAATAAAAAACTAAGTAAAAATCTCAGGCATAATTAAAACAATAATGTAGCAGTAGAAAACCTTACAGACCAAATTTTTCTTGGTTCAAGGTTTAAATAAAAAACTGAATGAGATGGGAGATGATGTCAGCCCTCCTCCAGTGAAACAAAAAAAATGAAAGATATTCGTGCAAATGGAGAAATAGTAAACCAGGTGCCAACCATAAAGAGCAAACACTTACCTGGGTGATTGTGGAAAAACAAACCAGAATCTTTCAGTTTAAATCCCAGTTTGAAACACATCAGCACAATTCTGTTTAAACAGAGCTTTCTTGGCAGACCAGCAGCATTTTCTGTTCAATATTCCCAAGAAAGCATGTCACCAACTGTATTTCTGGTTCTTCCACCTTCTCAGGTTCTTGGTCCTCTGCTCATCCCTTCTGCTGGTTCCACAGCGCACACCCAGATGGTTTTGGAAGGGGAGTCTATATTTTGTTTTCAAGTTGGAGGAGAAAAGAGACTCTATTTGCTCCTGGTCTTAAATTCTGTTTTCTGAGAATTTTTACTTAAGCAAATAAATATATTGTGGGATTATAGGGGAGAACGAAGCTCAAGATGGCTATATTAGGGTTTAGGCTGTGTGTAGGGAGATGGTTTCCAGACTACATTAAAGTTCAAGGCACACACATGCCTTGTGGTCTCCTTGTAAGTGATGTGTATACCCAGGATCAGTACTTGCCAAATGCTACTATTCTTATTCTTACTATAAATGTAGATGGCCATAGGGCTGCTAGGCTGGCTGGAGGACTGGGTGCCAGTTGGGAGGAGCTGGACAGATACCATGAACTGAGCTGAGCTGCAGAACTTGATTCTAAGCAGTTGCATTACAGAGGCTCCAAAGATTACCCCTTCAACATCTTTATCCTCAAAATTCTGCACAGTTAACATAAGAGCAATGGTGTAAGATGGGTGTGGTAGCTCATGCCTGTCATTCCAGCACTTGGGAGGCTGAGGCAGGAGGATTGCTCTGAGTTCAAAGCCAGCCTGAACTGCATAATGCAACCCTGTCTCAAAAAAAAAAAAAAAAAATAGGCAAGCAAGCAGTAGTGTATTTCTGTTTTTCCTATCATGATTTCCACTTCTGGAAATGAGATATTCACAGATGGACAGAAACTAACATTTAGGCACATTAAATATCTAAAAGGTACCAAGCAGTAGTAAGGCACTACCCTGTACATTTTTCTTGGTAGTGATCTCGTGGGGTTTTCTCTCTTTTACAGATAAGCACAGAGTTAGCTTATGAGAGTCTTACTTAGAGCCTCATGACTGATAAGAAGAAAGGACTCAAGATTTGAACCTTTAGCCCTTTGATTCAAATGACTTTGCCTTCTATGACAGATATTTTACTTTAGACATTAAATTACTAAGACAAAATTGAGTTACTGGAAATGTTTTGCTCTGTTTTAAGTTATATGGTTTAGTAGTGCAGTATAAATTTTTCTTGAGACATCATGTTGTAAATGATAATAGAACTTTAGTATATGATTCCAATTGTGATTAGAAAATAATAGTTTCGTGCTCTTTAAACCTCATCTTGTCATAGACTGCTCTTTACAGTCATGTTAATTGCATGATCACACCTTGTGAGGTTAAATGCATATCAGCAGTTCCTTGTCACATTGCAAATCCTGAAAGTATTTTCTTTGTTGGCTTTATAGGATAGCTCTCATCCTCATGGTCTTCGTTAATTATGGAGGAGGAAGATACTGGTACTTCAGACATTCCAGTTGGAATGGTAAGATATTTCCTACAGGTAGCACTGCTCAAAGCTAGCATACTAGTTCACATCCTTCTAGTTTGGTTTTCCATTTCTAGTTATGATCAGGAAATGTCCCAGACCCACAGATTGACTCAGAGTCTCAAGGAAGAGCTTGTGTATGCTTTACCAGTGCACTGTCTGTATCAGTATGTACTGATGTGCAGTTTGGATTTAAGTGTTTATAAGAGTCCTATTTCTTATTGTTGATACTTATGTTATTCTACAGGACTGACAGTGGCTGACCTAGTATTCCCATGGTGAGTTGACAGTATACTATCAATCTTTTTTTTTTTAAACAAACAACAACAACAAACCCAATATAGTAACAGTACAGGCTTACAAAACAAGATGATAGGAATTTGACAGTGGTTGTAATATTGCATATTGTTACCTTCAAAAGGGTTGCTTAGAATAACAGATACAGACATGTAAAATTGATCTAATCATATGAATAGTAACTATTCTTTTCCAATAGCTAATACAGTTAGTAATGTAGTCATTTTAGCTATCTTATGTATAAAAATTTTCAAATTTATGTCTTTTCGTTTTCTCTTCCTTTTTCTTCCTTTCCCCTATCTCAGTTACTTTTCCTCTTTGAGTAGTTTCTTCCCTTACACAGTATTGTAGATTTGGTTTATGTATACTTTTTCAGTTTCTTCCACTAGGGAGACAACATGGTATTTACACATGTGAGTTTGATTTATTTCACTTATGAGTATGGTATCAAGTCGTGTCCACTGACTTATAAAAATCTCGATGCAATCTTTCTTTATAGCTGAGTAGTACTCCATTGTATAAGAATACCACTTCTTTTTTATCCATTCCTCTATTGATGGCCACTTGGGCTGTTTCCAAGATTTAGCTATTATAAATTATGTTGCTATAAACATGGATGTACATATATTGGTGTGGTATGATGTTTTCAATTCTGGGAAAATGCCCAGAAGTTAGATAGCTGGGTCAAATGGAATCTCTAATCTTAGCTTTTTGAGGAATTCCTACACTGATTTCCACGGTGGTTGCACCAGCCCACACTGTTACCAACAGTGGAGAAGAGTTCCTTTTACCCCACAGCCCCTCCAACGTTTGCTGTTAGACTTCAATATAGAACACATAAAGAATTTTAAAAAAATCAGGCCCCCAAAATTCAAGGACCCAATCCAAAAATGGGCATCTGAGATGAATATACACTTCTCAAATGAAGAAATACAAATGGCAAATAAATATATGAAAAAATGTTCAACATCGATGGTCATTTGGAAAATGCAAATTAAAACAACCCAGAGATTCCATCTCACCCCAGAAACAACGGCCAAGATCAAGAAACCAATACCATCCATCCTTTGATAGGTCATCTCTAGGCTTTAGTCTTTCAAATGATGCTTAAGTCCCTCTCTCAGACCAGCCTTTTGTTTTTGCTGTTTTGTCTTTGCTGTTAGGAAATTCTTCTAAAGTTGTGTTTCTGGTTTTCTTTTTTGTTTTTTTTTTTTAATTGTATGAGGGATTGAATCTAGGGTCTTCACACTGATTTACATTTCCTGCCTTTTAAAAATTCTTTTGAGACAGGGTTTCACTAAATCACTAATTGCTCCAGCTGCTCTTGAACTTGAAATAATCCTACCTTAGCCTTTCCCAGGTATGATTATAGGTATGCATCACTGTGTCTAGCTTTTGGGTAGTTCTTATACTTGGCATTATGCTTATGCATGTGTATGTAAAGGACAAGCGATTTTTTTAATGTGTGTGTGTGGCTGGGAATTAAACCCAGGACCTCATGCATGCTAAGTATGTGCTCAGTTATTGAGTACAAAACAGCCCAGAAATGAATGATTTTGTGGGGAGCATTACATTAGAGCAGATCTGATATACTGTATTTTGAAATTCTGTAGAATTTCATAAATTCTGAATATATGGTTAAATTCCACTATACCTGAAAATGTATAAAATTATACTTCCTAAAAGAAATGTAGTATTTTGGTATCTGTGCTTAGTGATAAATATGTAACAGGCAATTATAGTAATAAATTAAAAATTTAATGTAAGAGTTGAGCAGCCCAACTCTGTTTCTGTTTATCCATGGCTCCTTATGTTTAGTAAGGGACACTTTCCATATGATGTGCAGTTTGTGCCTTGGCTGTGATGCTTTGAGCAATTCTGTTCCATCATTAAGAGATGGTACCAGTAGACTGTTTTATGTCTTTGATCCTTTGTGTTTTATCACTGATATGTACTCAGTTTTAGAGGAGAAACTGTTTTTTGAAATAGATCTGGTAGGGTAAGTTTTATGTGCCTGAAGACCTGATTACCATCATTATGTTTATTTTTGTAATAATAGCAATTGAATTCAGGAACTGTCTACTACTGAGTTACGTATAGAGCCCTATTGTTGTTACTGTTATCATTATTATTTTGAAACAGAATGTTGCTAAGTTACCCAGGCTGGCTTCCAGCTTGTGATCCTCCTACCTCAGCCTTCTGAGTGGCTAAGATCATGTGTGTGAGCCTCTATGCCTGACTTGATAATTATTTATGTGTATTCTGTGGAAGGCTTCTTGGAGAGAAATTTCCTGGGCTTTCTTTTTCATTTTAAAGAGGATAAAACAGAATAAAACCAATCAAAACAAACCAGTGTAAGAGATACAGGACTTCAAAACATTATGAAATGACCATTAGTTAGCATAATGTCTTTTGATGTCTTCAAAAAAGCTGCAGATAACTTCACACATAGTAAAAATCAAACAGTACAGAATAGAATAGAAACAATAAAAATAAAACAGTGAATGCAATAAAGGATTTCAAACAAGCCAATAGTAAATCCAAAATTGCTACCATAATATATCTTGCTATCCTTCAAATAACTTCTGCCATCAGATTTAACATAATCAAAACAAAAGAGAATAAAACTCAACCCAGCAAAGCAATCGAACTGATATAGGACCTCAAAACAAGAACATAGGGAGTCAGCAATGGCTGCAACTCTCAGAAGCAGATCCCCCCTGTATGCCACACTGTGTACCCCTATCCTCTGAACCCATGATCAGCCCACTGGCCCTAGACCTGCAATGTTAGTGAAACTCCAAAGCACTGCAGGCATCCAATTGCACTTCACCTCAATAGCTATCCTCATAGCCTGTGTTTCTCTGGATAAAGTGGTCACTTATGGGGTGGAGGGATTGGCACTTCTTACCCCATGCACTGGAAGAGGCTGGAGTCTGGCCATTCCCATTCTGGCAGCGGCCATGCATAGTGCAGGTTCCCAGACTGGGCTTGTTTGCGGGTGTGGCCATTGTTGTCTCTCCCTGCTGAAATTTCTGTTGCTAGAGGCTTTTTTTTCTTCCCAGTACTGGGGATTGAACCCAGGGTTTTTGCAGTTAGCTATAGTCCCAGCCCCAGCCCCCTTTTATTTTTCATTTTGAGACATGTTCTCACTAAGTCAGTAAGTTGCTCAGGCTAGACTCAAACTTGTGATCCTCCTCTTTCAGCCTATCAGAGTGCTGGAGTTACAAATGTTTGCCCCATGCCCCATTTACTAGAGCTTTTTATCTGATTGGGGTAACCCCAGAAAGGAAGCCAATGCACCCTAGTTATGCAAAAGAGCAACCTCATGTCCATGACCGTTAACCACATAACTAGAATAATTAGCAGTATGACTTTCTTTTAAAGAGACAGTTTTGTATGGCAAAAGAAACATGTGACTCCAATCAAATGGAGAGAAGAAAATTAAGCATTTTCTTTCAGGAGCCAGTGTGTTTAGAAATAATTGAAACCTTTGTTTCTCAGTGCCATTGAGGGTGTACTAGAGAAAGTCTGGTTGTATGTTAGGCATCTTCACTATTTTTCTTTAACAGTTAATTGGAAGGGTTGTGCTTGAAAATTCTATTTAATACTAAAACATTTTGCTTCTAAGGCAGGTCTTCAAGATCTGTTGCCAGAATCTTCAAAGTACAGGAGGTCACTTTCCAGCCTCTCCCTTTGCTCTTGGCTAGATGTTAGTTGGCCACTTTAAACTGACGTCATGTTGCTTCTCTCTGGTAGTTTGTAAAATATTAATGATGCATAGATGAAGAATCCGAAATGAGAGTATAGATATAATCAAAGTATACACATTGAAACCCAGTATTTTGTAAAATTAATAGGCATTTATAATAAAGGAAAAAATTAGAAATGGATATGTACTAATAGATTTTTTTTTTAGGTTTGTGTTTATTATGGGATCTTCAATTTTTCTATCAATGACTTCTGTACTTCAGCGGGGATATTCAAAATTCAGATTACTGGGGAAAATTGCATGGAGAAGTTTCCTTTTAATCTGTATAGGAATTTTCATTGTGAACCCCAATTATTGTCTTGGTCCATGTAAGTATGTTTTCACCCTTTGTTAATGTATATGCAGGTTGAACTCTGGAAAAATCCTGTTATAATTTATAGCCCTATTTGTCTTATTTATTGATCTATCGCGTTGCTAGAAATTGAGCTCAGGGCATTGTGTATGCTATCCAAGCACTGTATCACTATATCTAAGCTGCATCTGCAGCTCCATATGTTAACATTTGAAAGAAATGTAATTCCTCCATCTCAGGTTTCTGTAAAAAGAACTATTATTAGAAAAGCATATGTAATGCTTATGTAACTCTGAGCATTATTCTTATTATTATTTTGGACTTTTAGACCTAGGAGGAGCCTTTGTGATGATTCAAATTCTTTTGTTGTATAAGGGGAAAGTCTGAGACCATGAGAGGATAAATTTTTTTCTCTGACCTATGTGTGTGTAGAATAGGGCGGAGCAGGGGCAGATCAGGTCAACTTAATCTCAGGCCTTGCTTTCTGGCCATTTCTTTTTTTTTTTGTCCATATGGAGTGATAGTTTTGAGAAACCCTTTGTTATCCTTTATACCAGCTGGGTTGCTGGGAAGGATGATGGCTTTGTTTGGGAACATAGCAGTATGTGATAAGACAGAACTGTCAGGGGAAGCATGTAAACTCCGTGTTCTGTAGTATCATCAAAGAGCAGTAAATTCTAACCTTAAGTGGATCTCATTAGCCAAACAGGACCCCAGGGTTTCAGCAGAATCCAAAAGCTCTTAGGCAGTACTTTTACTGAAAGGTGGGTGACACTAGAAGGACAGCTTAGTCACTTGTGGTTGACATTGTATAAGAGTGGATTTGATGGACTTCCAAAAGGGAGCTTTGGCTCTGGGTAGGGTTCATTCCAGGGTTTAATATAGGCTCACAGTTTTCCAGAGATGCTGTTGTGTTACATTTAGGTCAGGGAGAGTCCCTCAGCGGCTTGTGTTGGGTCTACAAGTTCCAGTTGGATGTGAAAGTTGAATACATATGCTTGATGGAAAAGACCAGCAGATGAAATTCTGGCCAGGGGTAGTCCTTACCTTATCCCTCCTCCTGAGTAAGGCATGTTTATTCTGTCTCCCAACTCACCAGCTTTCTGATTTTGAGTTTGAGTCTTCTCCTGACCATCCGTCCATTGAGTCAGACTGGCCTGCTCTCTTAGAATTTCAGTTTGAGTCATGCCTCTTGACCATGTGTATTTCTGTCTCCAAGAACTTAAAAACACTTACTTAGATCTAATAAGGATGTAGCTTCCCCTTTAGAAAAAAAATACTGTCTTGAGTTGAGATATAACATGTTGGCCATGCCTTACCTAACCTGTGTCTTCTGCAGTGTCTTGGGATAAGCTACGAATTCCTGGTGTGCTGCAGCGGTTGGGAGTTACATACTTTGTGGTTGCTGTGTTGGAGCTCCCGTTTGCTAAACCCATACATGAAAACTGTGTCTCAGTAAGAAATCATTTAAAAATACGATTAAAAAGTGGGAAGGCGTGTGATAAATTCACTTAAAAAGTTTTTGGAACTTTTTTTGTTCTGAGTATAATACTGCCAGCTAATCAACTGCATTCTTTTTAAAAATTATTTTCATTAAACCTTTGTGTGTGTATGTAAGTAGTTCTGAGGATTTATACCAGGGCCTCACATATGCTTATCAGATGTTCTACCACTGAGCTCTCTAATTGCTTTTTAACTCCTGTTTTACTGTAATGCATCCTAGAGCATGTAGACAATATAAAACCTATTAAATAAATTTTTGTATTAGTACTAAAAGGTCAAGAAACTAATCCCTGGGAATTTCTAAAATACATACTATAATTTCGTCCTCTTGTATTTGCATTTGTACCTACATATTTGCATACTTACTTAGTGTTTTCTACCCTGCCCCTCACTCAGAACAGAAGATTCCCTTTCCTTCGAGACATCACCTGCAGCTGGTGCCAGTGGCTCCTAATTCTGCTGCTGGAAAGCCTTTGGCTGGGCTTGACGTTCTTATTACCAGTTCCTGGATGCCCTACGTAAGTGAACCCTTGCCACATAATCCCCTTTTGCATGTCACTTTCCTCCAAAGGTTCTGGGTTTATAGCTTTCAAGTTTTTCAAGTCAGAGAATTTCTTTTTGACTACTTTGCTTTGCAGCTGGAGAGAGAACAGTTTATATCGTGTTAAATTTGGGGTGAATTTGAGTTGAAATCAGTTGGCCTTACCAGTGTTGGGAGTGGGTAAGTCAAATATTGATGAGGGTGCATGGAGCCAGAGGAACATTTTAGACTTGTATCTATTTGAGGCTCTTTGAATGAGGCTACATAAATATGTACTATATACCACTCCCTCATCTAAAGTCTCATTATTTAAATATGTTTCACTTCTTAGTGGGTACCTGGGCCCTGGTGGTATTGGAGACTTGGGGAAATATGTAAACTGTACTGGAGGAGCTGCGGGCTACATTGACCACCTGCTCCTAGGAAGTGATCACTTGTACCAGCATCCTTCTTCTGCGGTATGTGAGACTGGCTTTTTCATGGGACTAAGGGTTTGAAGTTCTGAAATGGGGAAATATAAAACAAGTTGACCCGTTTTAAGTTATCTCCATTTAGTAAAGTGATAGGAGCTAATTTTTATTTGAAAAGTTGGCTAACTTAATGAATTTATCATGTGACAATAGGTAAATGTTATTTTAGACAAAGTAACAATGAACTGTATAAAATGAGTAGCATTTAGTGCTTTCATGTATATGTTAGGTCAGATTTTCAGGCAGTGGATTCTGAAACAGAGATTCCTATGCAAAATGTAGAGATACTGGATCAGTCCCTGTTGGGGAAGGAAGGAAGCAGAACTGGTCAGAGGGAGAAGTTGACCTGCACTGTAGTCCCAACAGAGAAAGGCCTGGGGGAAGCTGGGGTGGCATTTTAGGGCTGTATGCTTTGAGGTGAAGGTTTGGGCCCCTTAGGTTCCTTGTAGGTATGGACTGCCCTAGCAGCAGGTGACACAGAGCTTCAGAGACAGCTCTCTTTCCCTTTTTTTCTCTGCAGTACTGGGTATGGAACCCAGGGCCTGACACACACTAAGCAAGCACTCTGCCTCTCAGCTGCAGTCCCCGACCAGCAGTGTCTTTAGTTAAGGGCAATCCAGAAGAAGAACTCGACTGGGAGCTTTTAGCAGTTAATTTTTCTAGTAGCTGGAGAATGAAGGCTTTGGTCATGAAAGTGTAGATGGGTGTGGGGGTATACTGTGCAAATGCACTGCACATTTACAAATTTCTCCACAGTTAGCATTTATTTTATGGTGAAAAACACAGGTTTGTTTTATTTTATTATCTTACTGTGTTTTGTAGGTGCTGGGGATTAAACCCAGGGCCTTGTGCATGCTATACATTCACTCTACCACTGAACTATACACCAACTCAAATGTATTTTTACATGTTATTTGTCTTAAGAGAAGATAGGAAGTTGTCATTGCCACATAGAGTTCAACAAAAAGGAATAACTGAACATTATGAAGATATCATGCATTGTATATGAAACTATTCAAGTGGAAACTGGCACTGTTTACTGAGCCAGCTAAAGTTTAGGGGGCCATTTCTGGGTCCTGGCTTGTCACCGGGGCTCTGCATATCCTGGACACACCACACATTTGCATGCCCAGGAAGTATTCTGCCTGTGAGCCCCATAAGCTAGCAATGAACTTCTGCAGCAACAGCAAAACCAAACAAAATAAAAAACATTGAATCCTGGGATGCAGCATTCAAGTTTGTATTTAGACTGAGAGTTGTTCATTTCCATGGTCAGTAAATAAAGGCTGCCTCTTTGTTCTGTTTCATGAAGGTACTGTATTACACCAAGGTGGCCTATGATCCAGAAGGAATCTTGGGGACCATCAACTGCATTGTGATGGCATTTTTAGGAGTTCAGGTATTTGCTCATTTCAGTAGTCTACATTTTTTCTGACAGCGTATGATGATTGGTTCATATCATCTTCTGTGCTACAGGTCTAATAAATTGTTAGGTTCAACAGATTGTGCAAAATCAGAAGCCCCTAAAACTCAACACAAATAAGTATAATTCTTACATTCTAAATAAAACTTCTTATTTATGTGGCTTACGTTAGCCAAGCAGTTTTGGGTAAAAGATTTCCCTACTGAAATGTGCAGTGTGTTCAGACATTAGTGACACTGAGAAGTCACCTTGTCATTTGTACCATTTACTGTTTGTATACTTGTCTTAGCGTGTTTCTGATGCTGTAAAAAAAAATACCAGAGGCTAGATAATTTCTAAGGAGCAGGAATTTATTTCTTGCAGTTTTTTAGACTAGAAAGTCCAAGGGCAGGGCACTGGCAGGTTTATGTAAGGGTCTGGCCCCTGCTTCTGAGATGGTACCTTGAACTGAGCATCTTGCAGAGAGGAAAAGCACTGTGTCCTCACCTGGTGCAAGGTGAAAGGGCAGAGCCTGCTGTTCCAAGCCCTTTCATAAGAGTGTAAAGTGTGTTCACAAGGGCAGTGCTATTAGACATGCACATTGTAGCCCACACTGTGTAAGGTTTCAGACTGTTCTTATTTTCTGCCAAGGTCAATACAGGTTTTTCTCCCTCAAATAAACTTTTGTTAAAATTCTGAGTGGTCTATATTTTTCTTCCTAAAATTCTCGTTCCTGGTGTTTGAAGCTGTCATTTGAGGGAAGTACAGTGGAGAACCTTGTAATGCTGTGCGTTGGATGGTGAGCATGCTTGTCATGCATGCTGCCTGCTAGGGCGGCCACTAGCCAGATGGCTGTGGAGAACCTGAGCTGTGGGGAGAATGGTTGAGGAAATGGGTTTTTGAGCTTAATTTTAAGTAATTCAGTTTTAAATTTGCAGTCACATGTAGCTAGTGGCTCCCATATTCGATAGTACAGATGGAAACCATATACATTTTTGTGATTAAATCATTTTGTAGTTAAGGATTACTACACTATCACTGTAGCAATGTGCATACTGTGTTTTTAAACAAGCTTGCTGAGTCCTTTAGCTCTCTAGGTAAATCCCTGCCAGCTGAGGTGGCTGGCTCATCCAGTGTGGAGGTTGAATGTGGCATGGAGCAGCCATGGGGTGGAGTCTGGCTCTGCCACTTTCTGCTGGATGGTCTCAGGCAATGACACTGGTGCTTTGCTTTATGAACTTAATTTGCTTTATGATTTTAGGGAAGATGACTGTATTTGTGTTTGTGTGGGGAAGATGACCATAATTACGTTTGTCATCCAACGTGGAGTTTATGAACAGGAGCCAAATTTTGCCAAACGCTGTTTGTGAACCAAACTGTTTGCAAACAGAAGCACTTTGTGAACCCAAGGCACTGTATTATTGTACCTCACTTGGCTGAGCCTCACCAGCACCTGCTTTATGAAAGGAATATTGTGAGGGTTAAGTAGGTTAATTCCTGTAGAGTTCTAAGAACTGGCACTCATAAATTTTAGCTGTGTTAAGTTACTATTAACACTGTTTTATCCTTTGATGTTTTCAAATATTAATTACTAATTTCAGAGAGATTTCATGCAAAGTAATCATGGGGTTTTTAAAAATGTCTGTTTGCCTATAGTTCCATTCTGTGCCTGCCCTATGTGGGTAGTTGCCAGGGATACAGCTCAGTGCCTCAGTGCCTGCCTGGCAAATGCAAGGCCCTGAGTTTGATTCCTAGTATCAAAAACAGAACAAAACACTGAACAAAACAAAACAAAAAACCCTTTTGTAGTGCTGGCAGACTGGATGGTTTAGCAGGCCAGGCTGGGCGGTTCCCTTGGCACTTTGGGGGCACACTTCCTTGGCATCCCATTGCTTATGAAGAAAGACCCTCTCCCCAGTCAGCCTACTGCCTGCCCCTTTGTTTGCCCTCCCTGCCCTTCAGCCTTCTGCAGCCCCTTAGAGATGCTGCTGGGCTCCTTTACACCTGTCCACATTGCTCTGTGCCTGCTGTTCACTTCTGCTTGGGATGCCCTTTCTGCTTTCACCATCATGTGCTTGTGGCGCCCCCTTCACCGCACCCCCATCTTTGCTGGAGGGAGGGAGCACCTCATCTCTCAGTTTGCCCTGGGTGCAGGGACATGGTAAGGTGCCATTCCTCTTGGCAGTCCTACAGTTTGGATGTATGTTTGGTGAATGAATCTGTTGAGTGATAAGAATATATCTTTGGTGATTCCCTTGGTCATAATATTTTCTTCTTCAGGCAGGGAAAATACTGTTGTATTACAAGGATCAGACCAAAGATATTCTCATTAGATTCACTGCCTGGTGTTGTGTTCTTGTAAGTAACTGATGTTTGTTACCAAGATGACTTTTCATCACACTCATCTATATTTAAGAAGAAGTAAGTGTTTAGCAACACTGCTGTAGCATCTGTAACCACATAGTGATCAGAAAAAGTTTTCACTTGAGTAACAGGAACAAATCTTTTTCTTCCTATTTTTTATTCTTTTGGTGGTAGAACCCAGTACATCTTGCATGCTAAATACTTAACTTTATACCAATGAGCTACACTCTCATCTCCAAGGTGGGATAGATCTCTACACCTAAACTCTCAGGTTTACTTTCTTAGAATGCTGTGTTTATGAGGAAGATAGTGTGTCATTAAACAGTGGCATGAGGAATGCCTAAAAGTATTGTGAGTTATGGACTCTCCTGGGGAGCCTTATCAGGAAGACTAAGCAAGTAATAATACATTTTAAACAGCAACTTTCAGATTTATATGTAAAACAAATTTTTAACTTTGACTCAGTGTTCATTTTATTCCTAACTTTGCAGTTATGTTTCTTCTTAGATTTGCTATTATTTATTAGTTTACCTTCTTCAACTCAGAGCAATACTGAAAAGATACTTTTGAAGAATGGATTTTAGTTATACCTCTTAAAATATGTTTCCAGTTAAAAGGATAAAATATATGCCACAATTTTCAGCCCCTCTAAGCAGATACTTTGTTTTGAAACACAATTATTTTTTGAAATTATAATAGAAGACTTAACATCCTTCCCTTCCCTATTATAGGGGCTTATTTCTGCTGCTTTGACAAAAATGTCTGAAAATGAAGGCTTTATTCCAGTAAACAAAAATCTCTGGTAAGTACAGAAATGTCATTTAATGTTGGTGATGTTTTAAGTTGAAACTGAACATGCTTGTCCCAAGCATCACTCATCCAGCTCTTTACAGGTCCATTTCCTATGTTACCACACTGAGTACTTTCTCCTTCTGCATCCTTCTGGCCCTGTACTTCGTTGTTGATGTGAGGGGACTGTGGACAGGAACCCCATTTTTTTATCCAGGTGAGTTATCTATAAGCCCATACAGAGTTGGTGATGGTAGAAAGGCCCAGAAACCTGCTGACCTTCCACCACTGCTCTGATGGCCTGGGTCCCAGGGACTGGCAGAGGGAAAATGCAGAGTGCTGCATTCTCCCAGGTCCCCAGGACATCTCTGGCCTGTTCCAAAGCAGTCCACTCCATTTTCACTCATTTAGGTCTGGGCTGTTTGCATGGCAATTAGTAACCTCCACTTACTTTTTATGGCAATATCAACTTGTAGAGTACCAAAAATGATGCAGGGCATACTGTCCAGTTTTTAGTACTTGAAAATGGGACTGTGGTTTGTCTCTTATTGCCAGTGTATTATCTGAAAGATTATACCTTATAAGAAATGCAAAGGGGTGATATTAAGAAATAAATGGAATGGATCGGATGTGTTTTAAAGGACTAAGACACCAGATGAATTAATGAATTATTTTATTTAGCTGTTTGAATCTAGTAATAGTTAACATTCTTTGAATCTCAAATTTTCTGTTTAAAAAATATGAGTTAAACTTGTAATTTTCCTTTCAGATTTGATTTTGAAAAATTCATTGTTGGGTTGGAGGTGCAGCTCAGTCGTACAGCATGTGCTTGGCATGTGCAATGCCCTGGGTTTAGCCTTCAGCATCACATGCAAACAAAGAAACAGAATTCTTTGATATAAAGTGACTGTTTTCCAAAAATTTAAAAATACTGTTTGCCTTTAAATATCAGAAATACATGTGTATTACTTATTTTTGCTGGCAGCCAATAATGCAAGTGCATGGGTTTTGTTTTTTCACTGAACTTATTTTAGGAATTAAATTGATGAGCTGAAAAAAAAATTGATGAGCTGGTATGACTCAGGAAAAACATGTTCTGTGTCTCTCTTTAAGGAATGAATTCTATTCTTGTGTATGTTGGCCACGAGGTGTTTGAGAATTACTTCCCCTTTCAATGGAAGTTGGAAGATAACCAGTCACACAAAGAACATTTGACTCAGAATATAGTCGCCACTACTTTCTGGGTGCTCATTGCCTACGTTCTCTACAAAAAGAAGATTTTTTGGAAAATCTGATAGCTACCACTAAAATGTGTTTTTGGAAGAATCTAGTGGGCCTGGAGAAGTATTGAAACAGCCTTTATTAAATAGGGAATCATCAGTGATAAAATTAGTAGTTTGTGTGTTTCCAGATTATTATAAAAGTTGCTGAACTAAAATTGACTCTCTGGAATGTCTGACATGACTTACAGACTTTTCCCTGTATATTTGTGACTTATATAAACTTAGTCTTTTTCTCCTGTCTTCTACAGAAATGGATGTATTTGGAGCTGCATTCTAAGGAAATTGTACTCCCCCCACCACAGGGTTTTGCTATGTAGTTCAGGCTGGCCTTGAACTCATTATGTAGCCCAAGTTGACCTTGAACTCATGGCAATCCTTGTGCCTCAGCCCCTCAAATGCTGGAGTTACAAGTTTGAGCCACCACGCCTACGGCGTGAACCATCAATCTGATACAAAGTTCTCTTGAATGTAATTTTAGTAACATGTCCTATTACATTGTGATATTAAACATTGAACTGTCTCAAATATTTCTCCATTCTAGTGCTTTCCTTTGTACTTTGTTTTATTTTGTTGGCTATAAATCTAAGCTTTTAAATTTTTATATAATTATATCAACTTGTCTTATTTTCCCTATTGCTTTCATTAGTTTAAAAATGTACTTCGCGTTTTGTAGTTGCACTTGTTTTAGTTAGTAGGTTTAGATATACATAATGCTCATATTCATTATAGAGACTTTGCACCTGTATATGGTATATCTTGATTCTTTTTTTTCCAGTTCTCTCCCCTCTCAACCACTCTTCCCTTCCTTATTTACCTTTCTTTCCATTGTATCCTTCTTTGCCAATTTTTCCTTTCCCTTCATTTTCCCCTTCTCCTCACTAGTTGGTTTTTCCTTTTGAGAAATTTCTTCCTGTTTCACAGTGTCTATTGTACATTTTTTGATCTTTACTTTTTCAGTTTCTCACACCAAAGAGACAATATATTTATATATGTTTCTCCATTTTATTTTGAGGTGGGTTTGTGAACAGCAATATAGGAATCCAAGCAGCCAAATTGATAAATTTGGAATTTAATTAACTGAGCTCAGGACCACTCATATACAGACCCCCCCCCCGGCCGGTTCAGGGTTCCAAACAAGTGGCCCTGAACTGGAAAGTGACAGAGTTATTAAGAGAGAATCACAAAAGACATCCTGTTGGAAACAACTTAGCTCGAATCTTACGTTAATTTCTAATAGACACCTGTATCCTGCTTCTTTTGTTGACTAGGTTAATTTTTCTCCTGTGGGTACAGCTCATTCTGCTTTTCTCATGGGACTTATACCCTGAGTAATTTTCTATTTTCCTGGATCAAATACAGGGCACTAGTTAAATGCAGGGCTCAAGATGGCATCAGTTATGCCAAGCTACAACATTCCCTATTGGGCAATGTTTTAGTGCATGAATCAAATCCTTGATTCCAGGTCATCCTTTTAAAAGTCATCTTCCTCATCTATTTTGCAGGGCCTTGTATTGGGAACATATAACCATTAATTTAGTAGATTGGACTCGGCTTTGGATATAATGCATTAAATAGTTTATTATGCAGGGGTCAATAGTAATGGACAGTAGGAGGAAAATCAGGGTTCCTGCCAGAGCCAAGAGTAGGCCAATTTGTTTCCCCCAAGTGAGTGGCCTGATGGGTCTTCTGGATGGGCTGGGGGCCCAACGATCTGTCAGCCTTCCTGAGAAACTTGGGCTTCTAGGATCTTGGCTGGTCTCAAGTCTGAATCTGAATAGGATGACTTGAGTAGCATGGTTGGCAGGAGAGCTGGGAGGAGCATTATAGGCTCCACTGGTTTTAGTACTACCTCGGAGGGCATTTTCATGAGCTATTGGGGTGTCTTCTCATTAGTGCCCCAGTGTATAATGGCAACCTTTCAGGGCAACCAAATGGCAACCAGAAGGTCTAAGATCTCAGGGGGCATTCTTAACCTTTGTTCCTGCTGAGGGTTAGAAAAAGTTCTCTTTTTCTAATAAATGGCCCCATGCACATAGACAGTAGCAAAAGTGTACCAATTGTATGTGTATTTATAGATTTATTTTGTCCCCATCTTAGGGCTTGAGTAAGGGCTATCTGTTTTGCCCACTGAAGTGAAATTCCCGACCCTAAAGCTTAGGCTGATATTACCTCAGTTTGGGTGGTCATTGCAGCTCCTGGTACTCAAGTACTGTGGTGGAGGTAACTGCTGCCATCTGTGAAAAGGATGGCCTCAGACTGGACAAGTGGGACATCAGTCAGGTCAGCTCGCAGGCTTGAGACTGAGTCTTATGTCCATAAAATTATGTATTGGCATTGAGGGGTTATCAGGCAGGAGAGTAACTGGATTGAGGTCAGAAGCAGACAGGAACTCGATGTGTTCAGTATCCAGTAAAAGGGCTTGGCACTGGACAAGCACTGGAAAACCATTTATCAGGAGGTGACTGCAACAAGTGTCTCCACAGCATGTGGGGTTAGGATTAGGATTAGGTTTAGGGTTTTAGGGTTTAGGGTCACGTTTAAGGGCTCTGAGCGAGGGTTGGGTGAGCCAGTATGACAGATGGGCTGAGTGCCATGCTCAGAATGAGGGCCTGCTGGGCCAGGAGAGCCTCAGGGAGGGAGTCCTTTGGCCTACAACTGACAGCCTCCCTCACGTCACCTCTGAGTCCAGGGGTGAGTGGGAGGCTCCTTCTTTCCCTGTCCACCCTCTTCTACTGGGCCCTCATGCCACTTCACCCTTCCCCACTCTCGGCTCCGGTCCCTGCCACTGCTGTGGCTCAGCATCACTGATGCTATCTCTCTTGAGCCCTGCACTGAACAAACCAATGTCCTGTATTTGGACCCCACCTGGAAGGAGGGAAAAGTAGAAAATCACCCAGCATCTGAGTGAGTGAGTCCCGTGAGAAAAGCAGAACGAGCAGGATGACCTGCCATACCCGACCCTGGTAGAAAAAAAAAACCCTAAACCTCCCTCCCTCCCTCCACTCGACCAAAGAAGCAGGGGCCAACAGGTGTGGTGGCTGTCCACCGAAAGTCAATGCCAGATGGTAGCTAAATCTCGTTTCCAATGGGATGTCTTTCGTTTCTGTGGTTCTCTGTTCAAAAGCTAGCTCTGTGAGTTTGCGGTTCGGGGCCACTGACTCACTCGGCCAGACTCTGAAATGGGTCAGTTAGTCTGTCTGTCCATCATAGTTCAGCATTGCTGATGGATGCCATCTCGAGGTAGCCCCACATGTATGTAACTAGTGTCTGTCCTGTATCTGACTCGGGAGAATAGAAAACTACTCAGCACAGTAGGGTATGAGTTTCCTGCCGTGAGCAAAGCAAGAAGAGCTGTACACACACAGACACACACACACACACACACACACACACACATACACACGCAGGCACACACATATGCATACACACTGGACAAAAAGCAACTTGCTGGTACATTCAACCAAAGAAGCGGGAGACGGATGGATGTATCATGCCCTGATCCTCACCCTTACCCCAAAAAACACAAACATGCCCTGTACTTTATCATCAACCTAAAAACATACACATGCTCTGTTCCTCACGCTTACCCTATAATCACACACATGCCCTGTTCCTCCCCTCACCCTAAAAACACACACATGCATGCCCTGATCCTCACCCTCACCCTAAAAACACACATGCCCTGATCCTCACCCTCACCTTAACGAACACATGCCACCCCAAAAATCAATGCAAGAATCTCCCTCAATTTTTCCTGATGGGAATTCTGCCCTGCCTGTCTGTATTGTTTTGGCAATTCTGGGTTCAAAAGCTTTGTGAAACATGGAAGATCACTCAGACAGAGAGGGTCTAAGTCAGATGAGAAAAGCAGAACAAGCCTTACCCACACATAGGAGAGAAAAATCAACCCATTCTCTCCACCAAGTAAGTGGGAGACAGACATGTGGGTGTCTGCTTGTCAAACCAAAACTCAATGAATGTCAGACTCCAGCTAAAACATTCCCAGCTGGACATCTTTCTTTTTTGTGGTTTGCTGTGTGTTCAAAATATTTGTGATTTTTTTCTGATTCGGGGCCAGCCACTCTGTGAGACTCTGAAACCAGGAATCCACATGAGTGGTCGTCGCCAAGCTCAGCTCTGCTCAGCTCAGCTCAGCTCAGCTCAGTCCATTCCGGATGTACACATCTGCATGGATCTTCTCAGATACCCATGTGTGTCCTTTATGAGCACACTTCAGTCCCTTTGCCTCTTTCAGCTCCCTCCCTGCTTTTATTTCCCCTTCCCTTTCCCTTTTACCACCCCACTCTCTGTGCTTTTCTTGTGGGCCTTTGCCTATTTTTGCACATCTCTGTGTCTGTGTCTGTGTCTCTTTCTTTGCTTTTCTCAGGCCCTCTGCTTTAACCCTAACCCTGCTCACCACAGTGAGCCATGATTTTGGGAATAATTTACTGTGTCTTTCTTGTGATTTACCTTAGAAATACGTCCAACACAAGTGTAACACACTGGGCTGAAAGAGCACTCAGTAATAATGCACCCTTGTTCTTTCCTAGAAAGTGGGTTTGCTTACTCAACACAGTGACATGATTTTGCGAAAGAAAATACTGTGTAATTCTTGTGATTTAACTTAGAAATAACTCCAACACTAGTGTAATGCACTGGGCTGAAAGAGCACTCAGTAATAATGCACCCTTGTTCTTTCCTAGAAAGTGTTTGCTTACTCACCACATTGTTATGTGATTTTGGGAAAGAAACTACTGTGTCATTCTTGTGATTTACCTTAGAAATATCTCCAACACTAGTGTAACGCACTGAGCTGAAAGAGCACTCAGTAATAATGCACCCTTGTTCTTTCCTAGACAGTGGGTTTGCTTACTCACCACAGTGTGAAATGATTTGGCAAAAGAAACTGCTGTGTCATTCTTGAGATTTACCTTTGAAATACATCCAATGTAAGTGTAACGCACTGGTCTGCAAGAGCTCTCAGTAATAACGCACCCTTGTTCTTTCCTAGATAGTGGGTTTGCTTATTCACCACAGTGTGGCATGATTTTGGGAAAGAAACTACTGTGTCATTCTTGTGATTTACCTTAGAGATACCTCCAACACAAGTGTAACACACTGGGCTGAAAGAGCACTCAGTAATAACGCACCCTTATTCTTTCCTAGAAAGTGGGTTTCCTTACTCACCACAGTGTGACATGATTTTGCGAAAGAAAATACTGTGTCATTCTTGTGATTTACCTTACAAATACCTCCAACACAAGTGTAACACACTGGGCTGAAACAGCACTCAGTAATAATGCACCCTTGTTCTTTCCTAGAAAGTGGGTTTGCTTACTCACCACAGTGTTACCTGATTTTGGGAAAGAAACTACTCTGTCATTCTTGTGATTTACCTTAGAAATGCCTCCAACAGAAGTGTAACGCACTGAGCTGAAAGAAGACTCAGTAATTACGTACCCTTGTTCTTTCCTAGAAACTTGGTTTGCTTACTCACCACAGTGTGAAATGATTTGGCAAAAAAACTACTGTGTCTTTCTTGAGATTTACCTTAGAAATACGTCTAATGTAAATGTAACACACTGGGCTGCAAGAGCTCTCAGTAATAATGCACCCTTCTTCTTTCCTAGAAAGTAGGTTTGCTTACTCAACAGAGTGTGGCATGATTTTGTGAAAGAAACTACTGTGTCATTCTTGTGATTTACCTTAGAAATACCTCCAACACAAGTGTAATGCACTGGGCTGAAAGATCACTCAGTAATAATGCACCCTTATTCTTTCACACAAAGTGTGTTTGCTTACTCACCACAGTGTGACATGATTTTGCGAAAGAAAATACTGTGTCATTCTTGTGATTTACCTTACAAATACCTCCAACACAAGTGTAACACACTGGACTGAAAGAGCACTCAGTAATAATGCACCCTTGTTCTTTCCTAGAAAGTGGGTTTGCTTACTCACCACAGTGTTACATGCTGTTGGGAAAGAAACTAATGTTTCATTCTTGTGATTTACCTTAGAAACATCTCCAACAGTAGTGTTAACGCACTGAGCTGAAAGAGCACTGAGGAAAAACGCACCCTTATTCTTTCCTAGAAAGTTGTTTTGCTTACTCATCACACTGAGACATGATTTTGGGAAAGAAACTACTGTGTAATTCTTGTGATTTAACTTAGAAATAACTCCAACACAAGTGTAGGGCACTGGGCTGAAAAAACACTCAGTAATAATGCACCCTTATTCTTTCCTAGAAAGTGGGGTTGCTTACTCACCACAGTGTGAAATGATTTGTCCAAAGAAACTACTGTGTCATTCTTGAGATTTACCTTAGAAATACGTCCAATTTAAGTGTAACGCCCTGGGCTGCAAGAGTTCTCAGTAATAACACACCCTTGTTCTTGCTTAGATAGTGTTTTTGCTTATTCATCATAGTGTGGCATGATTTTGGGAAAGAAACTACTGTGACATTCTTGAGATTTACCTTAGAAATACATCCAATGTAAGTGTAACGCACTGGGGAGCAAGAACTCTCAATAATAACCCACCCTTGCTTTTTCCTAGAAAGTGGGTTTGCTTACTCAACACAGTGTGATATGATTTTGTGAAAGAAAATACTGTGTCTTTCTTGTGATTTACCTTAGAAATACCTCCAACACAAGTATAACGCACTGGGCAGAAAGATCATTCAGTAATAACCCACCCTTATTCTTTCCTAGAAAGTGGGTTTCCTTACTCACTACAGTGTGACATGATTTTGCCAAAGAAAATACTGTGTCATTCTTGTGATATACCTTACAAATACGTCCAACACAAGTGTAATGCACTGGACTGAAAGCGCACTCAGTAATAATGCACCCTTTTTGTTTCCCAGACAGTGGATTTGCTTCTCTCCACAGCGTGACATGTTGGTGGCAAAAACTACAGTGTCATTCTTGTTATTTATGTTGGAAATACCTTAAAAAACGTGTAACGCACTGGGCTTAAAAAGCACTCAGTAGTAACACACCCTTGTTCTTTCCTAGAAAGTGGGTGTGCTTAATCACCAGAGTGTGACATGATGTTGGGAAAAAAAACTGCTGTATCATTCTTGTGATTTACCTTACAAATACATCAAACACAAGTGTAACGCACTGGCCTAAAAGAACACAGTAAAAAAAAGACTCTTGTTCTTTCCTAGAAAGTGCATTTGCTTACTCTCCACAGTGTAACATGAAGTTGGACAAAAAACTACTATGTCATTCTTGAAATTTACGTTAGAAAGACCTTAAGCACATGTTTAACGCACTGGGCAGAAAGAGCAGTCAATGAAAATTCACCCTTGTTGTTGCTTAAAAAGTGGGTTTGCATACTCACCACAGTGTGATGAGATGTTGGGAAAAAAATGTACAGTTTCATGCTTGTGATTTACCTTAGAAATTCCTGAAACAGGAGTGTAATGCACTGGGCTGAAAGAGCACTCAGTCATAACGCACCCTTTTTGTTTCTGAGAAAATGGATTTGATTACCCACCACAGTGTGATATGTTGGTGGCAAAACCACAACAGTGTCATTCTTATTATTTACGCTGGAAATACCTTAAAAAAGTATAATGCACTGGACTAAAAAAGCACTGAGTAGTAACACACCCTTGTTTTTTTATAGAAAGTGGGTGTGCTTACTCACCACAGTTTGATACGATGTTGGCAAAAAAAACTGCTGTGTCATTCTTGTGATTTACCTTACCAATACCTCAAACACAAGTGTAATGCACTGGGCTAAAAGAACACTCAGTAAAAAAGGACTGTTGTTCTTTGCTAGGAAGTGCCTTTACTTACTCTGCACAGTGTAACATGAAGTTGAGCAAAAACCTACTATGTCATTCTTGTGATTTACCTTAGAAAGTCCTTAAGCACATGTTTAACCCACTGGGCAGAAAGAGCAATCAGTGACAACGAACCCTTGTTGTTTCTTAAATAGTGGGTTTGCATACTCACCACAGTGTGATGAGAGGTTGGGAAAAAAATCTGCAGTTTCATACTTGTGGTTTACCTCAGAAATTCCTGAAACACAAGTGTAACGCATTGGGCTGAAAGAGCACTCAGTTATAATGCACCCTTTTTGTTTCCCAGAAAGTGAATTTGCTTGCTCACCACAGTGTGACATGTTGGTGGCAAAAACACTAGAGTGTCATTCTTGCTATTTACGTTGTAAATACCTTAAAAAAGTGTAAGGCACTGGGCTGAAAAAGCACTCAGTAGTAACACACACTTGTTCTTTCCTAGAAAGTGGGTGTCCTTACTCACCAGAGTGTCACATGATTTTGGCAAAAAAACTGTTGTGTCATTCTTGTGATTTACCTTAGAAATACCTCAAACACAAGTGTAACGCACTGGGCTAAAAGAACACTCAGTAAAAAAGGTCTCTACTTCTTTCCTAGAAAGTGCATTTGCTTACTCTGCACAGTGTAACATGAAGTTGGGCAAAAAACTACTATGTCATTCTTGTGATTTACCTTAGAAAGACCATAAACACATGTTTAATGCACTGGGCAGAAAGAGCAATCAGTGAAAACGCACCCCTGTTGTTTCTTAAAAAGTGAGTTTGCATACTCACCACAGTGTGATGAGATGTTGGGAAAAAAATCTGAAGTTTCATACTTGTGATTTACCTCAGAAATTCCTGAAACACAAGTGTAACGCACTGGGCTGAAAGAGCACTCAGTAATAACGCACCCTTTTTGTTCCCCAGAAAGTGGATTTGCTTACTCAGCACAGTGTGACAGGTTGGTGGCAAAAACACTACAGTGTCATTCTTGTAATGTACATTGGAAATACCTTTAAATAAGTGTAAGGCACTGGGCTGAAAAAGCACTCAGTAGTAACACACCCTTGTTGTTTCCTAGAAAGTGGGTGTGCTTACTCACCAGAGTGTGACATGATATTGGAAAAAAAAACTGCTGTGTCATTCTTGTGGTTTACCTTACAAATACCTCAAACACAAGTGTAACACACTAAGCTGAAGTAGCACTCAGTAGTAACACACACTTGCTCATTCCCAGAGGTAGGTTTGCTTACTCACTATATGCCACATGATGTTGGAAAAAAAACTGCTGTGTCATTCTTGTGATTTACCTTACAAATACCTCAAACACAAGTGTAACGCAGTAAGCTGAAGTACCACTCGGAAGTAACGCACACTTGCTGATTCCCAGAAGTAGGAGTGCTTACCCACTCTATGCCACATGCTGTTGGGAAAAAAACTGCTATCATTCTTGTGATTTACCTTAGAAATACCTCAAACATGAGTGTAAAGCCCTGGGCTAAAAGAACACTCAGTAAAAAAGGACTCTTGTTTTTTCCTAGAAAGTGCATTTGCTTACTCTGCACAGTGTAACATGAATTTGGGCAAAAAACTAGTCTGTCATTCTTGTGATTTACCATAGAAAGACCTTAAGCACATGTTGAATGCACTGGGTAGAAAGAGCAATCAGTGAAAACCCACCCTTGTTGTTTCTTAAAATGTGGGTTTGCATACTCACCACAGTGTGATGAGATGTTGGGAAAAAAATCTGCAGTTTCATACTTGTGATTTACCTCAGAAATTCCTGAAACACAAGTGTAACGCACTGGGCTGAAAGAGCACTCAGTTATAATGCACCCTTTTTGTTTCCCAGAAAGTGGATTTGCTTACTCACCACAGTGTGACATGTTGGTGTCAAAAACACTACAGTGTCATTCTTGTTATTTAAGTTGGAAATACCTTAAAAAAAGTGTAACCACTGGGCTGAAAAAGCACTCAGTAGTCACACACACTTGTTCTTTCCCAGAAAGTGGGTGTGTTTACTCACCGGAGTGTGACATGATGTTGGCAAAAAAAACTGTTGTGTCATTCTTGTGATTTACCTTAGAAATACCCCAAACACAAGTGTAACGAACTGGGCTAAAAGAACACTCAATAAAAAAGGACTCTTTCTGTTTCCTAGAAAGTGCATTTCCTTACTCTGCACAGTGTAACGTGAAGTTGGGCAAAAACTACTATGTCATTCTTGTGATTTACCTTAGTGATTCACCACAGTGTGACATGTTGGTGGCAAAAATACTACAGTGTCATTCTTGTTATTTATGTTGGAAATACCTTAAAAAAAGTGTAACGCACTGGGCTGAAAAAGCACTCAGTAGTAACACACCCTTGTTCTTTCCTAGAAAGTGGGTGTGCTTACTCACCACAGTTTGATAGGATGTTGGCAAAGAAAACTGCTGTGTCATTCTTGTGATTTACCTTAGAAAGATGTTAAACACATGTTTAAAGCACTGGGCAGAAAGAGCAATCAGTGAAAATGCACCCTTGTTGTTTCTTAAAAAGTGGGTTTGCATACTCACCGCAGTGTGACAGGATGTTTGGAAAAAAATCTACATTTTTATACTTGCGATTTACCTTAGAAATTCCTGAAACACAAGTGTAGTGCACTGGGCTGAAAGAGCACTCAGTAATAATGCACCCTTTTTGTTTCCCGAAAAGTGGATTTGCTTACTCACCACAGTATGACATGTTGGTTGGAAAAACACTACAGTGTCATTCTTGTTATTTATGTTGGAAATACCTTAAAAAAACTGTAATGCACTGGGCTGAAAAAGCACTCAGTAGTAACACACCCTTGTTCTTTCCTAGAAAGTGGGTGTGCTTACTCACCAGAGTGTGACATGATATTGGGAAAAAAAACTGCTGTGTCATTCTTGTGATTTACCTTAGAAATACCTCAAACACAAGTGTTTACTTTAGAAATACCTCAAACACATGCTTAACACATATTTAATGCACTGAGAAATCAGTAAAAATGCACCATTGTTGTTTCTTAGAAAGAGGGTTTGCTTACTCACCACAATGTCACATGATGATGGGAAAAAAAAACTACAGTTGAATATTTGTGATTTACCTGAGAAATACCTCAAACACATATTTAACGCACTGGGTAGAAAGAGCAATCAGTGACAACAAACCCTTGTTTTTTCTTAAAAAGTGGGTTTGCATACTCACCATAGTGTGACCTGATGTTGGGAAAAAAAAAACTACAGTGTCATTCTTGTTATTTACATTGGAAATACCTGAAAAAAAGTGTAATGCAGTGTGCTGAAAAAGCACTCAGTAATAACAGTTGAAGAAGGGTGTGTTACTACTGAGTGCTCTTTTAGACCAGTGCGTTACACTTGTGCTTAAGGTATTTCTAAGGTAAATCACAAGAATGACACAGCAGTTTTGTTTTCAACATCATGTGGCATATAATGAGTAAGCAAACCTACTTCTAGGAATGAGCAAGTGTGCGTTACTAATGAGTGCTATTTCAGCCCAGTGCTTTACACTTGTGTTTGAGGTATTTGTAAGGTAAATCACATGAATGACACAGCAGTTTCTTTTGCCAACATCATCTCAAACTGTGGTGAGTAAGGACATCCACTTTCTAGGAAAGAACATGGGTGTTCTACTACTGAGTTCCTTTTCACCCAGTGTGTTACACTTTTTTCAAGGTATTAATAACTTAAAGAATAAGAATGACACTGTAGCATTTTTCTCACCAACACATCACACTGTGGTGAGTAAGCAAATCCACTTTCTGGGAAACAAAAGGGTGCGTTATTACTGAGTGCTCTTTCAGCCCAGTGCATTGCACTTGTGTTTCAGGAATTTCTAAGGTAAATCACAAGTATGAAACTGTAGTTTTTTTTCCCAACATAACGTCACACTGTGGTGAGTATGCAAATCCACTTTTTAAGAAACAACAAGGGTGCGTTTTCACTGATTGCTCTTTCTGCCCAGTACGTTAAACATGTGTTTAAGGTCTTTCTAAGGTAAATCACAAGAATGACACAGTAGTTTTTTGCCCAACTTCATGTTACACTGTGCAGAGTAAGCAAATGCACTTTCTAGGAAAGAACAAGAGTCCTTTTTTACTGAGTGTTCTTTTAGCCCAGTGCGTTACACTTGTATTTGAGGTATTTCTAAGATAAATCACAAGAATGATGCAGCAGATTTTTTTCCTAACATCATGTCACACTCTGGTGAGTAAGCAAAGCCACTTTCTAGGAAACAATGAGGTTGAGTTATTACTTAGTGCTCTTTCAGCCCAGTGAGTTACACTTCTGTTTGATGTATTTCTAAGGTAAATCACAAGTATTCAAATGTAGTTTTTTTTTCCCATCATCATGTCACACTATGGTGAGTAAGCAAACCCTCTTTCTCAGAAATGACAAGGGTGCATTTTTACTGACTGCTTTTTCCACTCAGTGTGTTAAACATGTGTTTGAGGTATTTCTAAGGTAAATCACAAGAATGACACTATAGTGTTTTTCCCACCAAAATGTCACACTGTGGTGAGTAAGCAAACCCATTTTATGGGAAAGAACAAGGGTGCGCTATTACTGAGTGCTCTTTCAACCTAGTGGGTTAGACTTGTGTTTGAGGTATTACTAAGATAAATCACAAGAATGACACAGCAGTTTTTTTCCCAACACCATGTGGCATATAGTGAGTAAGCAAGAGTACTTCTAGGAATGACCAAGTGTGCGTTACTACTGAGTGCTACTTTACCCAGTGCGTTACACTTGTGTTTGAGTTATTTGTAAGGTAAATGACAAGAATAACACAGCAGTTTTTTTCCCAACATAATGTGACATATAGTGAGTAAGCAAACCTACTTCTAGGAATGAGCAAGTATGAGTTACTACTGAGTGCTACTTCAGGCCAGTGCTTTACACTTGTGTTTGAGGTATTTGTAAGGTAAATCACAAGAATGACACAGCAGTTTTTTTGCAAACATCATATCAAACTGTGGTAAGCAAACCCACTTTCGAGGAAATAACAAGAGTGTGCTACTATGGAGTGCTGTTTTAGCCCAGTGTGCTACACATTTTTTAAGGTATTTCTAAGGTAAATAACAAGAATGACACTGTAGTGTTTTCCCAACAACATGTCACACTGTGGTGAGTAAATAAACCCACTTTCTGGGAATGAACAATGGTGCATTATTACTGATTGCTCTTTCAGCCTAGTATTTTACACTTGTTTGAGGTATTTCTAAGATAAATCACAAGAATGGCACAGCAGTTTTTTGTCCCAACATCATGTCACAGTGTGGTGATTAAGCAAAGCACTTTCTAGGAAACAACGAGGCTGAGTTATTACTGAGTGCTCTTTCAGCACAGTGCCTTACACTTGTGTTTGAGGTATTTTTAAGGTAAATCACAAGTATGAAACTGTAGTTTTTTCCCCCATCATCACATCACACTGTGGTGAGTAAGCAAACCCTCTTTCTAAGAAACGACAAGGGGGCATTTTTACTGATTGCTCAGTGCGTTAACATGTGTTAAACATATGCTTGAGGTATTTCTAAGGTAAACACTTGTGTTTGAGGTATTTCTCAGGTAAATCACAAGAATTGCACAACAGTTTTTTTTCCCAACATTATGTCACACTGTAGTGAGTATGCAAACTCACTTTGTAAGAAACAACAAGGGTGCGTTTTTACTGATTGCTCTTTCTGCCCAGTGAGTTAAACATGTGTTTAAGGTCTTTCTAAGGTAAATCACAAGAATGACACAGTAGTTTTTTGCCCACCTTTATGTTACACTGTGCAGAGTAAGCAAACCCACTTTCTAGGAAAGAACAAGGGTCCTTTTTTACTGACTGTTCTTTTAGCCCACTATGTTACACTTGTGTTTGAGGTATTTCTAAGGTAAATCACCACAATGACACAGCAGTTTTTTTCCGAAATTCATGTGGCATATAGTGAGTAAGCAAACTTACTTCTAGGAATGAGCAAGTGTTCGTTACTACTGAGTGCTACTTCAGCCAAGTCCGTTACACTTGTGTTTGAGGTATTTGTAAGCTAAATCACAAGAATGACACAGCAGTTTTTTTGCCAACATCATATTAATCTGGTGAGTAAGCAAAGCCACTTTCTAGGAAAGAACAACGGTGTTTTACTACTGAGTGCTCTTTCAGCCCAGTGTGATACACATTTTTAAGGCATTTCTAAGGTAAGTAACAAGAATGAGACTGTAGTGTTTTTCCCACCAACATGACACACTGTGGTAAGTAAGCAAATCCACTTTCTGGGAAAGAAAAAGAGTGCGTTATTACTGAGTGCTCTTTCTTCCTAGTGTGTTACACTTGTGTTTGAGGTATTTCTAAGATAAATCACAAGAATGACACAGCAGTTTTGTTTCCCAACATCATGTCACTCTGTGGTGAGTAAGCAAAGCCGCTTTCTAGGAAACAACGAGGTTGAGTTATTACTGAGTGCTCTTTCAGCCCAGTGCGTTACACTTCTGTTTGAGGCATTTCAAAGGTAAATCACAAGTATGAAACTGTAGTTTTTTTTCCCCAACATCATGTTACACTGTGGTGAGTAAGCAAAACATCTTTCTAAGAAATGAAAGAGGGCTTTTTTATTGATTGCTCTTTCCACCCAGTGCGTGAAACATGTGTTTGAGGTATTTTTAAGGTAAATTACAAGAATGACCGAGTAGTATTTTACCCAACATACGTCACATTGCACAGAGTAAGCAAAATCACTTTCTAGGAAAGAATAAGGGTGTTTTTTTACTGAGTGTTCTTTTAGCCCAGTGTGTTATACTTGTGTTTGAGGTATTTCTAAAGTAAATCACAAGAATGACACAGCAGTTTTTTTTTCAAACATCATGTCACACTGTGGTAAGTAAGCAAAGACACTTTCTAGGAAACAGCGAGGTTGAGTTATTACTGAGTGCTCTTTCTGCCCAGCGTGTTACACTTGTGTTTGAGGTATTTCTAAGGTAAATCACAAGTATGAAACTGTAGGTTTTTTTTCCTCAACATCATGTCACACTGTGGTGAGTAAGCAAACTCTCTAAGAAATGAAAAGGGTGTGTTTTTATTGATTGCTATTTATGCCCAGTGCTTTAAACATGTGTTTGTGATATTTCTAAGGTAAATCACAAGAATGACACAGCAGGTTTTTTTCCAACATCATGTCACACTGTGGTGAGTATGCAAACCCACTATTTAAGAAACAACAAGGGTGCCTTTTTACTGATTGCTCTTTCTGTCCAAGGTGTTAAACATGTGTTGAGGTATTTCTAAGCTAAATCACAAGAATGACACTGTACTGTTTTTCCCACCAACATGTCACACTGTGGTGAGTAAGCAAAGCCACATTCTAGGAAATGACGAGTTTGCATTATTACTGAATGGTCTTTCAGCCCAGTGCTTTACACGTGTTTGTGAGGTACTTCTAAGTTAAATG
>PVJX010023289.1:0-29479 GCA_004027295.1 Dolichotis patagonum | reverse complement strand
TTTTTTTCAGTGTAGAGTTAAACACAGGTCTTAGACTGAATTACATTTGCTGATCTATTATTTGTTTTTTGGAGAGAGATTCTTATTGACCACAAACTTGCTCATGCTGAACTTCAAGTTGTCATCCTGCTGATTCGTCCATCCAGAGTGCAGGGATTGTAAGAATGTGCCCTTATGATGATCTGAGCCCACATTTTCTTTATCCAGGAATCCAGTGATGGCATCTGGGCTCTTCCCAGACCTTAGCTAGTGTTAGTTGATTACTGAATTAGATATTGTAAATGCCCTTTCATATTCTGCATTGAACATCACACTGTGTGGATCACTCACATTTGATGATTTTAATGTATTTGACAATATAATGAGAGAATAGAATCATTGCACATCATGACACAGTACAACCCACTCACCAGTCGAGAGGCAGAGGCAAGAGAATTGCTTTGAGTTTCAGGCCACTATGGGCTACACAGTAAGTTCAAAGTCAACCTGAGCTACAGTATAAAATCATGGCTCAAAAGTTAAAACAAAAAAATAAACACAAGTATATAGCAGTGAAGGTACACCTAGGATTTCTTGAACAATTTGTATCCTCTTCTTTAGTTTGCAGATTATGCCATATTCTTCCTGTTGCAGTAATATTCATATATATTTCCCACATCACACTTCTGTAGAGCTTCTTTTAAAATGGAGTCATCAAATCCCACTCTTCTGGGGTGAAGTTCACGGCTACATACTCAAAGGTCACTGTCTCCATTGCGATGCTTCAGGGGTTCCGAGGATCCTTCGCAGCCCTCCCTAAGAAGAAGTCACAGAAACCAGAGGCGAGCTCAGCTCCAGGCTCTCAGCACTGAACTCACAGTGAGTGCTTCTGCCTAAAATATTAAATTTACAAAATTAACAAATCAACACAATAGAAAATCCTTCAAAGTGGCATCAATTACCAGACATTAAGAAAATACGAAGTTCAGAATTTTTTTCTTTTTTATTTGTCTTGCAAGATTAAATAAGACAATAGCTACAAACTACTAAAACAAAACTTTGAAAATCATGGGCTGGTGCCCACCAAACAAGATAGATACAGAGAGAGAAACAGAGACAGAGAGAGAGACAGGGATAGAGGCAGACAGCAGGTTTGCTGCTTCTCGGACGGAGTGGCTTCTGATTTACACATCTCTCCAGACCGTAGATGGCTGTTGGGGAACTATTCAGTCTCTGATTATGTAAACAAATCTCATAAATCCTCTCTTATATCTATTCTACTGGTTCTATTTTTCTGGGGAATCCTGACTAATAAAATACTTTAAACCACAAAGGGATTGCAATGCACATAGATCCAAGGGGGGAAATTGGTGATAGCACCAGGTGTCAGGGATGTCAGGAAATTACACAGCACAGGTGAAACATTCGCCTGCAAAACTGAGACTGTTAAGGTAGATTTCTCAATCTTGGAAAAAAGTATTTATCATGAATTTTTATGTCCAGGCAGGAGAGCAACAGAAGCTGAGCTCCTTAAATTCTTCCACCCTTTGTTCAGGATACAGTTGCCACCACCAGCACCCCTCCCCCATTGGAAACTAACTCTCACTCCAGAATGACTGCTCCTGTTCTGCTTACAAGATCAAGTACGCCTGCACAGAAATGTAGTTTTTACATGATGGAGTAAGAAACTAGAATACCATGGGTTTTGTTTTGGTTTTTGAAATTTCTATTCAAGAAAACTATTGGACAGAAATATTGAAAGTATGTCTAAAGGTACTGGGTAGTAAGACAGATAGTTTGCCTATAGTAAGATAGTAAGACAGATCTGTTTGCCTATCTAGAAGGCAAACAGATAGTGACTGTTCTATCAACAGTCAGTGTGCTCTAAAGTGCCCAGAGATAACTTATTCACCCTCTGGAAAGCAGTATGGCCAATGCCTGTGCACAAAGCCACCACCACAGCAATTAGACTGTGGTGTGACCTCAGAACAGAAACTAGAAACCAATTTCTCCACTGCAACTTCTCTCTTTGGTGAGAAACCTTGTTACAGTTCTGATTGCTCTGCTTACTGCATGTATTTATGTGTCTTTTTCCTAGAATATAGGCTGCAGGCACTCTGTGTCAGCCTGATTTAATGAAAGGAATTTCTTTCCAGAATGAGGAAAGCCATGTTGCACGGTTCCAGCGGCTATAAGGTGGTACAATGACATTCTTCTCCCTTTGTGATGAGCGGTATCAAATGTAGCACTGTCTGGGGTCTTGCTAGAAAGACATTCTCAGGCCCTGACCTAGACCAGCTGAAGCAGAAATCCACGTTAATAAGCCTTACAGAGAACTATAAGGTATGCTACAGGCCGAGAACCACGTGATATACTGAATGAAAGTGAAAACACTTTTACTTATGAAGCTATGCTTTTCCTTGGGATTTTCTGGAAAACCGATGCCCTTTTTGTTTTGTGTTTTCTTTCTTTTTCACAGGGTCTTGCTGTGTAGTTCAGCCTGGCCTTGTACTCCTCCTGCCTCAGCCTTGCAAGTGCTTAGGTTTGTTTTTATGTTAACCTTCTTTTTATCATTAGTATTTTATTTTGACTCCTTTTTTAAATTTTGAACATTTTTCTAAAGCTTTGCCTATCTAGAAGAACTGTAACTTAACAGTATTTACACCTGTTGGAGGAAAAATCAGGTATCCTAATGGCTCTCTGGATTGAAACAATGAACTATAATTTGTGCAAAATGTGTCCCCACCTAATAGAACATACTCTCTTGTAATAGACATGTGTTTAATTTCTAAATAAACTTTGAAAAGTTGATATACTTAAAAAATAAGTTTCTCATTCCTGCTTTTTTTTTTTTTGAAAAAGTGATATAGTTTGGCTAAGTGTCCCCCAAAAGACCGTGTGCTAAGTTTTGGGTGTCAACTTGTGGCCCCATTGAAAGACAGTGAACCTTTTCGAGGTTAGTCTAGTGGCTGGAAGCTAAATCACTGGAGGAATTTTGGGACTTAGGTCCCTTCCCGTCTCTCTTTGCTGTCCAGCCAGTATGAGGTGAGCGGCTTCCAAAGGCGATGGGGCCAAGTGACCATGGAATAAATCCTCAAAACTATTAGCCACGATAAATCTCTCCTCATTTGAAGTTGATTTTCACAGGTATTTTGTCACAATAATGGACAGCTAACACAAAAATAAATTCAACCTTATTTTTTTAACTGGGATTTGAATGTGTCCTCTGAAGTTCATGGGTTGGAAACGGCCCCCCAATGTGGCATTGCTGGGGATGGGTCCCAGTGGGAAGTGTTTGGGTCACGGCTTATAATGAGTCAAAAGGAATGGGTGAATACTGTTGTCACAGTTAGAATCCTTATAAAACAGACAAGTTCAGCTCCACTGCACTCTCTCTTTTTGCTTCTCTTTAACCTTCTGCCATAGGTTGATCCAGCAAGAAGGCCTTGGCTAGATACCTCCCCTCAGTCTTGGACTTCACAACCTCTAGAACCATGAGCCATTAAATTTCTATTCACATGTACTACCCAGCCTGTGGTGTTCTGTTACAGCAACAAACATGCATTGAGACTCTTTTCAATATTAACTTCTGGTATTGCAGTCAGCCAGCCTTTGACTTTGAACTTGATAGAGATAAGACTTTACTTCTCTATAGTGTTAAGCAGAAAATAAATTTAAATTTGCATGGAAGCAGTTTGAACTCATGTCTCTGTTAAAATTATAGAAGTATCTGTTTATATGTTAAAAAATGCTTATGGAATACAACATGGTAAGTATTATTCTAGGTACTTGAGACACATAATAAGTACATAGAGATCGCTGTATGTGGAGCATACATTCTATTAGGAAGAAAAGACAATAAACATAACTATGGGCTGCACTTTGACCCTGCTATCTCTCCCAAAGTTCAGCATTAACGACCTAATCTCCAAGGTGACTGTATGTGTTTAACAAGGTGTTTGAAATTTATTAACATAAATATGAAAGCCACTAACAGTAAATTAAAATTTAATTAAAAACAGTGTTTCAATATCACTTAAAACTCTTCATTGACAGTATTTTAAAATCAAATCAGCCAGAACATAGCAAGTTAGACACTCATAGGGGAGCATATTTTGATGTAGAACTAGAGTATTCTCACAAGACATATCAGGAGCTTTTGACACAAAATATGAATTTTAGAAACATGTAGAGCATTATATACTCACAGGTTGCAATGGCCTTTTTATATGTCAAATTAGCAAGGCTGCCACTCCCAGGTATGTATTCGCACGTCAGTCTAGGTGTTGCTGTGAACACGGCCACAATTAAAGTTTTTAAGTAGCTATCTTTAAATAAGAGAGCTTGCCTGGGAAATCTGGATGGAATCACTCAGTGGAAAAACTTTAAGAGAAGAAAAATGTCAGTCTGCAGACAACTGCCCTATCTGTGGCCCAGAATTACAGTCTGCCTTCCTTGATGGCTTGTCCTGTGACTCCACTCTTGCTTTGTCATCCCTCATAATCACATCAGCCAGTTCTTGCAGTAAGTCTCTTCCTGTAGGCCTCTCATTGCTTATATTTCTCTGCTGCAATCCTGACCTACACAAAAGTTTATGAACCAAAGATGTTCACCGCAGGGTTAGCTACAACTGCCAAAAACTTTAAGCAAACTAGATCATATCCTAATAAAATACATTTAATAGTACTGTTGGATTGCCAGTTGAGCATAACTGAGTTTACTCTAGCTCCTTCTTCAAATCAGGTTATGCAGCCACAAGAAAAAGAGAAAAGTACAAAATGAAACAAAATCATGAAAAGTCAGAAAGAGTTAGAGAAGTGATAATTACTTATTAAGCCTGAGAAAGATAAACATGCCATCCCTGGAGGAAATAAAGAATGCAACCTAACTTAGAGTGCAGAATTGTCCATAGGCTCAGGAATTGTATAAGGTACTAAAGAAGTGTGTGTGTGTATGTGTGTATGTGTGTATGTGTGTGTGTGTGTGTGTGTGTGTGTATTCGTCTCTGTGTTTAGCAAAAGACTAAAAATCAGGAACTACTAATATAATTATTCAAGGGAATAGCAATAAATAACAAAGTAGTCACTAAAGGAGTTATATTAGCAAAAAATTACCTCTAGAAAGCAGGTACAATGTGAGATGGAGGTGGAAGAATGTTACGTTTCCAACCTTATAGGTCATGTTGATTTTTTAAATGGTGTCCATGTATATAGTTTTCTAAGCTAAAATGGAGTAAATCTGAAATGGAGGAAAGAGGGGAAACAAAAGGACACAAAGGAAGGAAAAAAGAAGGAACAAGGAAGGAAAGAAAGGAGGGACAGAAAAAAGGAAAAGAGGAAAAGAATAGAGAGGAGATAAACTGTGATGTACTATATTACTATAGTACAATATTACTATGAAACCCTCAGTATTCATGTTACTGCAAGAAATGTTAATAACACTGGAAAATTCGATAGAACACAATGTGAAAGAAAGATAAAATTAATTAAATGTGGAAAAATAAGACAAAAATCCTTTGCTTTGCAAAACAGGCCTGAATAAACTGTTTCAGGACACGCATCCTGTGGCCGGAATGTGATCTTGTCACAAGGAGCTGTTTGTCCCATATTGGTCTTGTCACAAGTGCTGTCTACCTTTTACTGAAAATAACCTATTGTTCAGTTGTGCTGAATATCACAAACTCCCAGTCCCCGGGCATAGGCCAGCAATCCCGTAAAAGCTTGTTTCTCAAGCTCTTTGCACAGAGCCCTCTCTTAACTGTGTGTGTTTCAATAAACTTCTCGCTGCATTTATTCTACTCTTCCTAAATTCCTTTACTACCTGTCTCACCAGCCCTCTGCACATAGCCTTACATGGCATAGGACAAACACCTTGATATTTGAAAACTTTTTCCCTATAAATTTACTTTATGAAATCTATCTATATGTAAATAATTATTCTAATCTTATATCTCCTCCAAATTTCTTTGGTGTGCTTACTGTATTTACATCCTAAAAACTAACTAAACTAACTAAAATCACAAGATACGTCTTAGTATCTTGTGATTTTAGTTAGTTTTGTTCTGTTTTTAAAGAAGTACTAGGGAATAAATCAAAACAGAGAGTGGATAGGTATTGGGACTGATAAAGCCCGGCATCTGTGGAGGTTTTGAGGACTTCAGGGACACTCACTAAATCCAGTCCATGCCTTACTACGGCTGTGAATGCTGGTAAAGAATGACATGACCTTTAAAAATTGTAATGAAGTAATCCTATCCTCCTGACTTCACTCTTTTAAGTAAAAAACATAAAAACAAGAGCTGGCAAGAATATTTCTATCTATTTTGCATGCTTAACTGATGAAATGTGCCTGAAACAATGGAATGAATTAGATTTGTTCCTAGCCCTCCACCAAAACCTCCTATGACAGTCTGCCAGCTTAAGGTTCTCCAAGTTCCTGGTAGGGATTTTTAAGTTTCTTTAGGGAGCGCCTGTGTGAGTTTGGAAGTGCTATAGAGTTTAAAATGCCTCAGCAAGCCAGAAACCATTATTCTATAGATTAAAGTTTGCTAAATAATCACATCAAAATCCAGTACTTTCAAAATGTGCTTTGACACTTTGAAAGGCACTAGACACAATTTCAAGAATTAATGCAAGAAAAAAAACACTTTATGGTCTCAGATAGTCTCAGATATGGTCTTTCAGTGTCCTGGTAATGGACAATTTGCCCTTCAGATGTCCACCTCAGCCAACAGCAGATCCCTGAGGAATCATGGCACTACTGTTGAAGGCATCTTTCTGCGTATTTGCAAATATTAAATGGAAATTTATCCTGACAGAAACAATTACCGTTCAATAGTTTCTTGATGTAGTAGGAAAAAGAGACTAGTAAGGAGAACTTTGATCTTTCTAGTTAGGAGCCAGGGATGGAATATTCTGGAGGAAACACGTGTAAGGAAGTTGAAGGTAGAGGGGATTTTAGTGGGAGAAGGATCAGGAATATACTGACAGAAATGCATTTGATATCTATAAGTGGTGTATCCTTTTATCAGATGAATAAGAGCAAGCCCATAGAGAGAGCTTTCACAGCATGCCAATGAGGGCTTTGACTGAAAAAGAACCTGACCAAAACTTGGCTAAGGAGAGAATCTTGGTCAAGAGTTATAATGAATAGCTAACATCTATGTATTTACCTTTTATTATAAAGAGCCACACTGTTTTGTTTTATTCTTTTTTCTCCAACACCAAGAATTCGAACCCCAGACCTCAAACATGCTAAGCAAGTGCTCTACCATTGAGTGACATTTCCAGCCCTTTTTATTTTCATTTTCATTTCGAGACAGAGGCTTGTTAGGTTTCCCAGGCTGGCCTTCAACTTAAGAACCTCAGGTCTAGGCCTCCCAAGGAGCTCCATGACCTGCCATGTGTCCCCATGCCTGGTTCTGCTCTGGGTTTTAAACAAGGTTATTTATCATCTATTAGTTTCTAGATGGTGAAAAAGTCCTCCAAACCCAATCTATACATAAATATAGGTTTTGGTCCAAGGCAGCACAAACCAGTGAAACCATGAGATGGCGTAGCTATTTAGAATGAGTATACACAGCTGGGACCAACTGAGAATTAGAAGGACTCTAGTAGCTAGTGATGGGGAATCTCAAAACCAAGAGCCAAGATTCTCTCCCAGAAGGAGAGAATACCACATTAGTGTAAACTTCTGTAAGCAGTACAGTAACTCTCCTCTTTACTCCTGGAGAATGTGTTCGAAGACCTCCAAGTGGATGCAGGAAACCTTGGATAGCAGAGAACTCTATACGCACTGTGCTTTCAATCTCTCTCTCTCTCTCTCTCTCTCTCTCTATATATATATATATATATATATATATATATACATATGTGATGAATTTTTACCTTTTCATTTTAAAAGAAGCACTGTATGACTTCTCTGTGGTATACAGTGGTACCTAGCTTCATGAACTTAATTCTTTCCAAGATTCTGGTCACAAACCTAATTGGATGAGAAATGAAATTTCCCCATAAAGACAACATTGAACCTACCCACTGAATTTGATTTCTTTCTCATGCAATTCAGTTTGTGACCAGAATCATGGAAAGAATTGAGTTTGTGAACTGAGGTACCACTATATTTGAATTGCCAACATCACTACTCTTATGGGATTGTTAATAAGCAAACACATATGGGGAAGAAATATCAATAGATCTCATGACTGAGAAAGCTCCCAGGCAGTGAACAGGCAAGGAGCACAGCATGGATACACTGGGCCAAGGGATGATCTATGTCCTGGGGTTCTGGGGGATTTGACTATGCTAATAAAAATGCTGCATAATTCAAAATATATAACCTGTTGATTTTTTACTATAAAAATTAAAATGTATATTACCAAAGAATCAATGAAGATGAAATAAATGTTCACAGTTGATTCTGGAATGCATTGTCATTTCATTTATTCCCTATCCATGCTATTTTGTAGTTGCAGTTTTCAATCCAATGATAAATTCCAGGTGTTTCTCCACATACACATCATATACAATGCCTATCATATATGAGACGTGACAAAATATGGTTTTTAAATTTATTACAGTAAAAGAAACATTGCAGTTAATACTCCTCAAAATATTCCCCCTCTTTTGAATAACTTATTCCATCATTCTTGCCACCTTCTTAAGCACTCCTGGAAATCCTCTCTTCTGTCCATAGTGCACTGTCACGGCCTCTTCAGTGTACTGAACTGATGCAAAATATCTGCCTTCCTTTTGTAGTCATTTTGACATGAGGGCAGAGTCATCACATGGTACCAGATCTGGTGAGTAAGGTAGATTGGACATACTATACTGTGTTTATAAATCTATGCTTTAGTTGGATGGCACGTGACAGCAGCACTCACCAATTTTTGATCATACCTCACAAAGACATGGAAGAAGACTTCACACTACTTTAGAAAGTGGCAAGAATGATGAGCTATGTGTGTTTACAGTGAGGGGGAGTATTTTGAAAGGGATTAATGGCAATGCGTCTTTTACTAATAAACTTTTAAAATTTAAACATTCAGATTGAATAAATCTCATATAGAATGCTTTTTTCAAGGCTAGTATTTAATAGACACACTTAAATATTTCATGAACAGTCTTCTGATCGACATTTACATCATTTTCAGATCCTCAGTGTTTCAAACAACGCTTCAGTGAATATCACTGTACATATTTCTTTTTATAATTTGGCAGGTTTTTCAGTAGAAAGCATTCCAAAAATTAGAATTTTGGGGCCAAAGAAGTTGGCCACATATTTAAATCCTAGCCTAATTTATTTTTCCAAATGGAGCATTAAGTTGTTTTTCCACTCACAGTATCATAGACGCACTATGGCCATTTCTGTACCAAATACTGTGACCATAACCTAAATTTAAGCCAGAAAACCTTCTCCCTGTGTCAGTTCTGTCACATTTGTGGGAACACAGAAGATCGTGAGTTTTTACTTTCCCATGCATTGCTAAGGAAAAGGATTGATTTTACGTTGGTTGTTCTCTAATGTTCCTTGTCTGGGATTCCTGGACACTCGCTGAGGATAATGGCAGCACCTTGCCACTTATAGTGCATTTGGGACACTGGAATCCTTCCACAATGGGAACCTTCTTACACCCACCTGCCCTGTCTTCTACCACCTGCGACTGAGGGAGAAAGCCAAGCCCTGAGTGGTTTTCCAGAACTCTCCTCCAACTTCCGCACTTCTCAGGGCCTGCCTGACACTCTCACCTGCCTGCCCACTCATTCTCCCTCCTCTGCTAGACAGCCATCTCTTCGGATGGAACTGGTGGCAGAGTAAATGCTCAATAAACTAAGAAAGAAGAAGAAGAGAATGAGCTACAGAAAAGAGTAGGAAAGAGTGAAGAATGGATGCATCCCACCAAATGGAAGCTCAGGATCAGGATGGCTTTAAACACTCTCAATGCCATCCTTGTTAGCCATTCTACATTTATTAATGTGGTAAACACATGGCACCTATTTTGTGGGGGCAAATCATCTCCTTAATGCTCACTGATCTTTCCTACAAGTCATTTTCTCAAGTGTATTTTATACAAGCTGCTGTAAAGCCACAGTTGACAAAAATATGCTCTATGTTGTATATTGCCACTATGTATGTATTAAAAACAATATACTTTTATAATGTATTTTATATAGAACATAACTATATAGGCTTTTATTTTATGTAACATACAAAAATAATTTTATTCTATGTTGAATTAAGTAAATAAAAATTTGTGTGAATATAAAATTATAATATTTGAATATAATTATATGTAAATATAATATAAAATATATGTGCACATAACATTTATGTATTAGACATTATATAATTTCTCCATAACGTGCAAAAGCAATAGAACTATATGTTTTATAATATTCCAGTATATAATGTAGAAGATATAACTGTACGTATAGTATGTATTTCATGTGCTCCACTACGTTAACCTAAGACTACACTTTTCACAATTGAGTTATACTTTATGAGACTTCTTGCTTTTCTACATCAAAAAAGAGTGATTTGGAGCCTGTCCTTGTAATTATATATTTTTAACTAATATTTCAAACTAATAAAATGTGTGAGATCTGCTGACTTGAAAGTAAAATAGGGTAACTTCCTAGCTGTGAGGCCTTTCTGCTTCTGGTCCTGTCCCATATGTTTATTGCAAGGATTAAATGAGATAAACTAAGAAAATCCTACGGATTGAGCCTGGCAAGTTGCAAGCTATTCATAAATGTAAGTGGGCCCCTTCATACTTACTTCCCTGACACAGGCTCTGCTCACAGGTCGCTGGCGCGGTGGCTCCATTCCCGGCTATTCTTGTGTTGGATTTCAGCCCTGGACACAGTCCAGCTATGCAGAGTAATAGCCTTGGAACTTTCTCTTCCTTTTCTTTCAACATGGATATGAAGTCATCAGAACTGAGAAACGAAATCAGCCTTGTTATTGTGCTCTGAGAAAAAGAAACTTAATAAATTACTTTAGTAAAAACTGAGCTTTCTCCAGCTGCGACCGTCTGGCTGACTTCACTAAAGCTCTTGGCCCTGAGCGTCGTTCATACCAGGAACATCCTCTGAAAACTTAGGGGCAGGATGGCATGAGGCGTTCGCAAACTGGCAATATGTCTTCTCCTACCGCTCCCATTTCTGTGACCAGAACACTCGTAAAACAAAACCAAGAGGGCATATTCCCCTCAGTACAGTTTTTATGTGCTGTTTGTTTTGAATAACCATAAAATAAAGAATATATATATATATATATATATATATATATATATATATATATATCACCTCTCTGATTGCAGTTTGAACCACAAATTGTATGTTATTTATTGGAAGTTGAGTGAATTAAAGAAGGTAAATTACTGCCTCCGATCCCTAAGTCTAATCATGACTGGCAGAAGTTGTTTTAGTTCCCTTCATTTAGAGACAACTGTCAATAATTTGTCAGTGACTATTCCGCGTGTTTTCTCTGTAACTTTCTGACTGGCTGAGAAATGGTCCAAGGAATGTAAACTTAGAATACGTATTTTGCTCATCTGTTTATTCATCCAGCTTCATTCATTCATTCCTTATTTGTTTGTAATTTCATTAATTATTCATTCATTAATTCACTTGGCCAAGGTATTGAATTTCACCCATATGTTAGACATTGTTCTAAGGCCACAGTGTTCTGAGACTAATTCTAGTGAAAATAGGAGATATTATTGGTCCTGTGAAGAAATGAAATAAGGCTAAGAATTTTTAGAGAGCAGACAAGTGATAAGGGCAGAAATGCACTCACAACTACTAGAGGTCTTAGTAGACAAAGGGTAAGCAATTGAATTCAGCATCTGAGGCCTTCAACCTCTCTCAGCCAGAAAGACTCTAATTAACTAATGAGAACAGGTTTTCAGGATTTCTGCCCAGCCAATGAACTGCCTATAAAAATCCTCTTTGGGAAAATCTCCTCTAAAAATCCTCTACTGTACTTGCTTTACTCACCATATCTGAGCTGCAATATTTTGTTTCCCAAATAAATGCTCTTTCCTTTGACCTCTGTGACCACCTCTTTAAAAGTTATTTCATATGAGCCACAGGAAGTGCCTGAAACACTGTCTATAGCATTCTATATGTATTTTTGTGTTTAGTCTCTGAAATAGCTTTACAAGGTCCATAGTGATCCTCTTTGTGAAAATCTCCTCTAAAAATCCTCTACTGTACTTGCTTTACTCACCATATCTGAGCTACAATATTTTGTTTCCCAAATAAATGCTCTTTCCTTTGACCTCTGTGACCACCTCTTTAAAAGTTATTTCATATGAGCCACAGGAAGTGTGAAACACTGTCTCTAGCATTCTATATGTATTTTTGTGTTTGGTCTCTGAAATAGCTTTACAAGGTCCATAGTGATTCCCTCTTTTTTAGCTACCAGGAAATGGATTACAAAAGTGACTGAATCTGGACAAGTGAAGGATTCGTACTTTGACTTTGGTAGTCTGGCTCCAAAATCAGGAGTAAGGCGAGCTAAGCGAGAGCCTAGAATAAAAGAAGAGTAAGGAGACACTAACTCTCAGGGTGGGGTGGGGCTGACTCCACACTTACACAACCCCAAGAGCGAGGACCTCCTTAAATGTGCCTTAAGGGCCTTGCTTACCTTACGGAGACCATGTAGTCCAAGCCCTGTCCACAACCTACATTTGTAACTGTTTTCTTGCAGTTTAACTCTCTGCAGCTGAACATTCTCCACAAAATTATTTGATGGAGTTGAAAGGTTATATTCTAATCTGCATTGGTTTTACAGTCATACAAACTGTGTACTTAAGGGTCAAAGATGACATAAAATAAGAAAAGTTATAGTATAATGTGTGCATTGCAGACAAAGAGCTAGGTATGAAGCACCTGGCACACGCGGGCAGAGAATCAAGACATCTGGTGGTCTAAGACTAAAATGCATGTAAGAGGATCTTGTAGTAAAACTGTGCCTTACAAAAATTGAGGCTTACAGACCCAAGAGTAGCTCAGAAGCACAGTGACTGCTTGGCAAATGTGAGGTCCTCAGTTCGATTCCCAGTAACCCCCCCAACATGGAGGCTTACAAAAAATAAAATAATTTGCTTAAAGTGACCACACCTCAAAGGAGAGAAATGAAACCAGCTCACTAACTTTCTAATTCTCAGTTTCACTCAGTATTTCTAATTGTGTATTTGCATGGGCTGGGAAAGAGAAACAAGCCATGAGAAAGTATGTATAACTTCACAGAAATTTGGTCTTATGCAGTTCAAGGAGCTGGCTAAGCAATCTCTCTAAATCTCTTATCTTCATGTCTGCTGCAGGAGGGCAAAGGCCACAGGGGAGGCAGTGGAGAAGGGAAGGGGGATGTGAAGTAAGAAGGGCAAGTTCAGGCTGAAACACATCATGGGCTGCAGCCCAAGGATGAACCAGGACCTGTGTCAGCTCCCTCTGCCTCCAGTCCTCCCTGGAGAAGAAGCTGGAGCCCTGTGTCACAGAGATAACATATACCTGAGCTGGGATTTAGAAATGTTGAAGGAACACCCAGGGAAGGTGGGAAATTCCAGATCTAGAATGTCAGGCAGTTGAACAGAAAACTGAGCAGCAGTGTATCATGAGTCACAGAAACAGCTACTCTGTCCTTCCAAGCATAAAATTAAAAATGGCTGCCTCGTTTTCATTTTCCACATCATATGCAGAATTGTACCGACTCGCCGTACCTGGAAATACACAGAGAAGAAAATTCTGTGAAACGTGATCTAGTCTAGACACATGGACACATTATGAAACCTTTACAGGTTTCGACTCTGCTTCTTTGCCTAACTCAAGTACTGTCACCTGAGTCTTTTGGCAGCACTTTCTGGGATGAAATGCCTTCTTAACTTAACAAACTGTTGAGGAACACAATGCATTCATTATTTCTAGAATTATGGCAGGAGAAATAGCACCAGCAACATCCTCTAATAATAGCAGCAGCCATCAACAAATGGAGTACAGCCCCTTTGTGCATTCTAAGAGAAAGAAAACTGAAACAATACTTGTCTCAACAGGGGCCGTCTCTCTTCTGTCAGATTTGGAAATGCTGCTTCTTGCCCAGAGTACTGCAATCCATTCCTGTCCATAGTTTTTGTTTTGGTTCAAGGACCAGCAGAAACAGCTTTTACCCTGTCAGATGTCAGCAGCCATTGAGACGATTACTTACTGGGTCTGTGAGTCAAGATTTAGAATGTTAAGGGACAGATATCAGCGAAAGCATTTTAAAAACCTTTTATATTCTAATCAAGACACGTCTATAATGATTTATGCCGTGGTGTCTCAGACATCCAATGCTTCCAGTGTCTCTTGCTTTAAGTTGTGGGCTGCTTTTCAAGACTGAGCTGAAGAGAAATCTGAGTACCTCACTTCTTAGGAGTACCCAACACAAAAGGCCCTTTGAACTTGACCACTAACAAACCGTGTCTCTGGTCCTCTCCAATGAATTCATCTATCTTTTTCTCTAATCATCTCTAGATGACTGGAAATGATAGCATCTATCTATGTTTTCCATTCCCATTTAAGCATTAAATGTTACATTTCCTCTGCTGACAGAGACAAAGCAACAAGTGCGCAAATATTCTTAAAGCAGAACCGAAGATCAGAGCCAAAACTTTTTCTATTCTAGACCTTTGTTATTATTTAAATTTTTCCTCATAGGAAACTTTGAAATATTTCAAATAACCTCCCCCAAAATCTGCCCCCCAGCTTCTGTCTTTTGTCTAAGGTCTGCTGGCACACAGTCTCCAGGAGTCCTCACAGGTCTGTGTGCCTCAAGGATCCTAGGAAAATGAGTAATGGCTAGGATGAGGTTCTAGAGCAGTGATTGCAAACCATTTCTGTTAAGAAGGGTCAAATACTAAGTACTTTTTTTGGCTTCACGCGCACTGTGGCCAATGACTCAACAACCTAGCTATGCTATTGTCACATAAAGGCGGACACAGACAATGTATTTCTAATACATTACCATCGACAGTCTGAGCTATGGTTTGTTTGCCTTCGTGCTATGGCCCTATATATTCTTCACACTCACAGAGCACGCTGCAGCAATCCCGGCCTAGTGGTATTCATTCTACCTTCCGCAGGTGCCTCTCGTTTCCTAATTTTGCAATACCTTTCACAGCGCACAGGCTGTCAAATGTTACTATCACTTGCGTTTTTTAGAAGCCCGTAGCCTCACTCAGCAGAGGGCACCCTCTAGGGCCCAGTTGAGCCCCAGAGAGTGGGGCCGGCGCGCCCCCTAGAGGGCGGCCGTAGGCGCCTTCCTGCACGGCCCGCCCCAGCTGAAGGCAGTGGCCTCTGTTTGGCCGATCCCCTGCAGTCCTGAAGAGGCCGCACCCGCTATGGAGGACTTGTCTCCCAGGGCTGCGGCCCGACCGTGGCTGCAGGGAAGGACGCTGGGACGGAGCTGCGCCCCAAAGCCGCTTCTGACCCTCGCTGTGGCCTCGGATGTGAGGCAGCAGCGCTGCTTGCCCATAGGGAGATAAGGCTTTTAACATCTCCTTTCAGTTTGTTTCCTAATTCTTTTTCGAGATCCGAGACTCTGCGATCCCCTAAAGGGCACGGTGCACCTACCTCCGCTCCTCCCTACCCCACCTCTCTCTCTCCCCTCCCCTCCCCCTCGTCCACCCTACCTCCTTAGCAGGTGCCCGCAAAGGGAGGAGAGCGACCCTCACTGTAGCCGCAGGGCCCGGTAATCAGGCTCTGGGGAGCACCAGGCAGCCCCAGGGTACCACCCACGTGCTTCCCTCTTGGCGCTGCTGCTGCACGCTAGGGGGTGCTCTTCTGTCCTTGTGCTCAGGTCTCTTTTTTCTCAGTCTTCTAAAGTGACTGTACCACTGGAAGGTTGCTCCAATCTCACTGGAAAACGTGTTCCCTGAACATCCCCTGGATTTTCCAGCTCTGGTCTTGGTGCGTCCAAGGCTCCACCTAGCAACCAGTGTGTTGAAATTGCGTGCTACTGGCTTCAATTGTATGACTTTTGCTGTGCGTTCAAGACTGTCTCAGCGCATCTGCTCGATGGCACCCCCACTCTGTGCCCGCTCACTTCTTAAAGCTCTCTGTGGTAGTAAGTCCTATGCATCTACAGAAGTCGAGGCCTAGTAGCTGTTGCCCCTTGCGTAGACTTAGCGCTATTATGGTCTCTGTGATATAGAGAAAATAAATGTAACTCTCAACCTGCCAGGTGCCCCATATGTGGAGTACATGTTCCCCAAAATAGAAAAATGCATTCTGAGGAGCCGAGGTTACCAGTAGGGTCACTTCCTGAAGGGGAAGAGATACAGCTTCTGAGAGACAGGAGGAGGACCTGCAAAATGGGTTGCCATGGGCCCCACTTTATAAAGTTTTATAGAGTGTCACGAGGTGAGTACAAAATCACGAGGTGGATGCAAAGTTATGAGGTGGATACAATACCTGGCAAAACTATGATCCACCAATAAGACTACAAGTTTAAAAGCCTGGGTAATATTGATCCACTTGGGAAGCAGGTCACATAGTAAGTGCATCTGGAAAGAACAGGACCTTTTAGGAAGGGAAGAATTGGGGAGTTTGGGCCACCCATGGGATGGCTGGTATTAATGTTAATGTATTGTTTATTTCTCAGGGAGGTATGTAGGTAGGCTTGGTCATTTTGTTTTTATCTTGAGGCCTGGCCTCTCCAGCCATAGTTGTAATGTGTTTTTATCCACTGTATTGACTCTATCAAGGGCCTGGCCCTATCTGACTGCCTATGATAGTTGAAGGAGGATTGTTGTTGAAAGGCTATAAAAGGAGAAAGACAGAAGGGTTTCAGCTGATTTCCTTGGAAAAGCTTCACTGTGGCTGATTTTCCTCAGAGCTTTGGCTATTCTCTTCAGAGGAGCTTCAGTCCTCGCTGTCACCAAAGATGCCTGCTGTGGTCTTTGCAGGCCCTCTGGACTTTGCCTTTGCTTTGGGTGACATCTCCTGGCTTTCAGGGCAGATTCCTCAGCTTCCAGCATCAGCCTTTCAACCAGGCAGCACAGACTCGAGTCTGTAGCGCTGACCCTTTGTCCTTCTGGTGTAGACCAGTCAGTCTTTTATCACAGATCCTTTGGCCTCTGATGTGGACTTGTGTGGGACATTTCCACCAGCTCCAGGCCTTCAGCTGAATCTTTCAGTTCTCTAGCACACAGACAGATCTTTTGCACAGTTCTGCCTGTGACTCTGCATGGCCATTGTGGGCCAATCTTGTAAATTTCTCTGTGTTGCATTAAATCTGAGGCAGAGCACATGCAGTCTTTTTAGAAACCTTGCCCCAGCCCTGCAAACTCCTGAAAGCACTGAAACAGCTGTGATACTGGTTTGAAAAAAAATAAGGCATTATATGTACATTTATTCAAACTTATCAATTGTGCAAGACATTCTTTGAGAAAATTGGAACATTAGAAGATATAATACTGTTAATCATTTAAATAAGATAATGACACAGTAATCGTGCTTCTAAAATGCATTATTTAAAGATTCAGACAACTGCATAAACTAAGGTTGTAAAAATATTGATAATTATTCATGTTGGTTGGCAGATAGGTGACAAAATTTTTTATACCATACTAATTTGAAATTTTTCATTATACAAAGCAAAGGATAAGGGAGGCAGATAGGATAGGTAAGAGGTGTTCTGAGACCAAACTGGTAGATCATGGATGGCCTCATTAAGGCTACGTTAGACCAAAGACTTGAAAGGGAGGACTAACTATATGAATCACCGGAAAGAAATATTCTAGCCTGAAGAAAGAACTAGTTTGGATTCCTGAATTGAAACTGTGGAAAAATGGGGAATCTATTTCAAAGAAACTGAGGAAAATCTAAACAAGAGGAAGACCAGGATAAAGCTAGCTTCCTTTCAGCTTTGTAGATTTTAATAATGTCCCTTGTAGCGTTCTGTGAAACAGGCTATTTAATATTGTATCATAATACCAAATAAGTTATGGCATCTACTGGCTGAAATGTCTAGGCAGTTAGTAGTAGAATGTTAGCATATATTCAAGACCTTTCAGAAATTAGTACTGAGAGCTCTTAGAAGCCAAATATTATTGAGGATTTTCAAATTAGAAAATGAAAAGGCCACTGAAATATCCCATAGGTTTTAATTTCTAATAAGATAAATATCAAAATAATATCTTCAATAATTTTCTCCTGAAGAGTTAAGAATTTTTGCCACCTCTAAAATGAGCAAATCAGTGTGGTTACTCCTAAGCACAATAGGTCTTTTCTTCCTGTGATCTCAAATTGTTTTGAAACTTTAAAAACCTGTAAGTTTCTGACTGGGCCCTAATTTTTGTTCTTCTAACATAGAAAGCTACTTTTCAGTGACCTGAAACAATTTAATCAAACTTAACCTTTATTTCCATGGCATTTTGATGTATTTTGTTATTCTTTATTTTTTTCTTTATTGCTTTAGTTTTCTTTTTCTGATTATTGTTATTCTTTTCTCTTCTTTTTCCTTTTTTTACCTTTTCTTTTATTTGCTTTTTTAGTTTCATCTTTTTTCTTCCTTTATTTTTACTTTTCTCATGCTTTCTTTTTTATTATTTTCTCTAATCTCTAGTAGAAACATTATAAGTAGGTACAAAAATTAACATAGCATAATGCAAGACTGGAGTGAATATTTTGCTCTGTCTTATTACCATTTCAATATTTACTTATATTATAATCCATTGGAATGGATACCATTACAGATGAAGGAAGCATTATAACATTCTAAATGGCTGCAAATTTCCCAATTGGTTCCTAGAGGATAGTTCAAGCATTTCTAGTACAGTAGTTCTGGTAACATGTCAGTGATGTGGACGGACTGTAATGATTACCTGGGATCTGTAGCGTATTGGCGGGAGTGATACTCCTTGGACTTACACATTCTTCACGCACTGAGCTACTTAGTTCCACCTCAATAGGATGTTAACACTGATTGTCATTTAACAGTTGAGCCTATCACTCTTGCATATGAGTTACATACTTCCACTCAGTCAAACGTGTAGTCCAGTCAGTTTTATCTCCATTTATTCTACATTTGGTTCCTTCTTGTAGATAGGTCTATTTACTGTTCCATGTGTCCTCCTGATATAAGGGAATGAAACTCCCAACCTAATATGTCCGGTACAAGTTTGTGTTCTCTAAAATCCAAAAATGAATTTTAGGAACAATGGAGATGAAGAGTAGAATGTATTTATTGAGAGAAACAAAGCTTCTGTCTGAGAGACAGAAGGGGACCCCAGCAGGTTGCCCAGGACTCTGTCTTTTCCAGCGACTTGTATAGAGTAAAACCATGGGTTGGGGGTGGGGGACAGACTGGGAATTCACAAGGCAGATGGGCATAAGGTGGGACATAACTATGGTTAGCCAATAAGATCAATAGTTCAGGTAAAATTGATTACATTAGGGACAAATGGGAAAGCAAGTCATGTAGCAAGCGGGGCATTCTTGGAGCTGTGACCCCCTCCCTAGAAGGATGGGATAGTGGCTCCAGGTAGAGAGGGAACTAATTAGAATATCAGTCCCGAGGATGTAGATGAATTAGTTTGATCCTTTGTCTTGAGGCCTGGCTCACAGCAGGAGGTGTCTGTCTCCCCCAGCAGTTTCCAGGTGTCTGCACTGGTTCCATTGAGGACCTCGCCTTGTCTCACTGCCTATAATATTTCTGACTAACTCAGCTGCCTGCAACACTCCAGCCTTTTCTTCATAGTTTTCAAAAACATGGATGTAATTGTGCTGTTAGGGAATGCAATGGGTCAGTCTTAACACACAGGGACTGGCTGAAGAATATAGCGATGTCAGATGGGAACATTTATAGAATGGACCATAAAAACTGGATATTTTAAGGTGAATTAGTTCCAATCAGGTTTTATGAAACTGAGATATACAGGAACTTAGTAAATATTTAGGGCAAATGGGAGCAGAAGTAACAAATAAGAGGACAGGCCAGTAGAAAATATGACTAAAGCATGGATGGAAAAGAAAGAAAAACACAGGAGAGGAAAATTCAGGAAAATTATGAGTTTGGGGGCCAAGACAATTATATGCCTAATTAGAGACCAAGAAGTAGGGGAGGTAAGGTGAGAATAGAAGGAATGCATGAGAAGACAGCAGATAATTCCAATACTAATTAAAGCTGTCAAATCGCAGATTCAAGAACCTCCTAAGCCTTAAGCAGTGTCACTTCGAAGATGATTACTTATCAGATTTACCAAAAGGATAATTTCCTTCTCCTGACTCCCTAATCCATACTTTTTTAAACTAGTATTTTCTGTTCTATTATTAAGTTTCCTATAATTTAATCCAGTAACAAAATCTATAAAGCCCTCTGCTGGAAGAGTTAGAAATCACAAGAGTGAGGAAAGCCAACTTCATTCAGGCTTTTGCCTTCCTTTAATGGCATATTGAGAAATAGCAACGAGTTCCTCTGACTTCATTGCATACACAGCAAAACCTTGGCCAGAGTTCTTACCAAAAAATACAGATCTGGCATCTCTGAACATTTTAAAGATTGCAGCAGATTGTTAAATTTACCCAGATCCACAAGTAACAATTTAACCCTGTGCCTATAACAATTTACCTTAATTGTGTCAACTTGATTGGCTTGGGAGCCACTCAGGGGCTTAGTAATGCACACTTATGGGCATGTCTGGGTGGGTCACAAACTTACGATCTGTGCCTGGTGCCTTGCTCCCTTTCTCTCTGGCACTATTCCCCTGTTCATTTCCTGGCCACCATGAACCAGGCATCTTTGCTATGCCACACCTTTCCACCATGATGATTCTGCTATGGAGTCAACTGGCCATAGACCAACTCTCCTGAAACCATGAGACAAGTTAAACCTCTCCTCTAGGTTGTCAGTGTCCGGCATTGTGATTAGCAATGGGAAATCTAATCCTGAAAACTGGTACTAGAGAAATAGCTTCACTGCTATGACTTAGCTGACCACGTGTTTCAGAAGCCTTTGGCACTGGTTTAAAGAAAGAGTTTGGGAAAACCTTTTTAAAGAAGAGCTAGAGAAATCCTAAAAAGTCGTAAGTAGAGAGAGATTGGTAATTCTGGTCAGAGACCATCTGAAAATGTCAGAGACCATAAAGCATAATATCAGGAGGTTTTCACTGGGGAAAAGGACCTCATCGGCAATTGGAGAAGAAGCCACCCCGGAAAAAAACTGTCTTCTTTTTGCCCATTTTCTGAGACTTTGTGGGAGACTGAAATTAAGGACAGTGAACTAATTTAACTGGTTGAGGATGTTTCAAAACAGTACAACATTCAGGCTATGACACGGGTACTGCTTATTACTTTCAGCTAATTTTATAGACAAAATTGGGGGCAAAACCCAAACAAGAATAATGTTTGGCCCAAAAGGAACCATTTGTAAAATTGCAGGCAAAGTAGGTGTGGTTGCCCAAGTGACTAGCATTATTAAAAAGAAAACAAGTAGATGGGCATGGTGGCACACATCTCTAATTACAGCACTCTGAGAGGCTGAGATAGGACCATGGCAATTTCAAGCACAGTCTAGGCAACTTAATGACATAATGAAACCTTGTTCAAAAATAAAAAATAGGAAAAGGTCTGGGATATAACTCAATGTAAAGGCCCTGGGTTCTATCTCTAGAAACAAAACATAAATAAATAAATAAATAAATAAATAAATATTTTCTACAGGGGCAAGAAGAAAGATTCCTTTAGGCCATCTCAGATATTTGTGATATCCCCCTCAGTGAGGGTTTAAGGGTGTGGAAGTGCTAACCTTTCATCTGAGAAGAGCGTTCTTGGGACCCTTACCTAAGGAGAGCTGCCTATAGAATTGGATCCCCGGGTTTGTTCCACTATTCTCCACCATTGAGTCACTCCCAAGAGACTGCAGCCATGCTCCAAAGGAGCCTACCTACTACTCCCACTGGCAGTGGGGGCTTGGTGTTGTCCATTTTCTATTGGTATACACAACACAAGAGTTGGGGGTCAGTGAGGGTTCCACCCAGATTTAAAGGAAGGCCTGGGAGACCAGGCAAGGACCCCCAAGAAAAGTCTGTGAGTGTTCGGAGCCTTTTGAAACTGGATATGGAACACTTGTGCAGAGCTGCTGCATGGCTGAGGCAAGATGTGATAATGGCTGAGGACACCTGGCTCCAACTCCAATCAACCGAATAAAGACTGTAGCCGCAGGGGTTTTACCCCTGTAGTGATTCGCAACAAGAGATCTTCTCCTAAGATACTTCTCCTTGTTAACATTATTACTTGCAAAGTCTTTGAACCACTCCCAAGGTCTGTTCAGTTTCCTATGTTGTTAAAAAAAATAATAAACACAGGCTGCCCAGAGGCATCCCTGTGTTAGCCATCAGAGTCCCCAAACTGTGTAGAGGGTTTTGATCCTCCTGGAGCCCTAAAATCATACCACTTATCTCATTTACTTTAAGCCTTCACTGTACACTAATTGGGGAGATTAGGGATCTAGGCCAGGTCCCCGGTAACTGGTGCCTAGAAGAGACACCTGAAATCCTTGGACTAGGAATTTTAGTCTGAACAGTAAGTCCACCTAGAGTGGAAAGTCTGGGTACAGGGTAGGTCTTCACAGGACAAAAAACTTCTCTGGTAATGCCAGGAGAGAGGGAAAAACAGGGGTGAATCTTCCCACTGGGAACAAGGCATTTTATCCAGGAGTAAAATAGGGCTTGAGATATTGCTTAGCAGCACAAGTGCCTGCCTGACAAACACAAGGTCCTGAGTTCAGTTCCTAAAAGCAACAACAACAAAACAAGCAAAAACTTTCAGCTGAGGAGCAAAGGTTATTTATGGCCTCTCCAAGGCCTGCTCAAACACTCAAGGGTTTATGTGCCAAAGAAAGACCTAGCAAAAATGTTCAAAGAGGTAACTAGATACAATCCATGGTTTCCTCAGACAGGCACTATAGATATTGATAATGGGAACAAACTGGAAAAAATCTTTAAGAGGCACGTAGCACAGGAAAAATCATTTCCCCTGAGACGTTCTCAAATTGGAACCCAGTTTATTCAGTTTTGAGTCTAGCACAGAGCTGGCAGTCAAAGCTTCTGATTCAGACACTGACTGCAGCAAGAAGGAACAGTGGGGAAGGGGACACTCCTCATTTGTATGCAACAGGGGAGAGATGTGAATAGGTGGTAAAACAGAGGCCTGAGAGAAGCCAAAAAGATAAACAGGCTTAAGAGGATTCTAAGGGAAAATCAGTTTACAAGAAAACAAAAGGAAAAAAAAAGTGTCGATTTTACCAGCTATTAGGCATGGGACAAATACATTCTAAAGAATCCCAAATGTATATGGAACTTTTTGTTGTATTGATTCCAGTATTTACTCTTCTTCTGTGGAGTGTGATTAAGAAGTGTCTTGATGATTGTGGCCTTGTTGGGGTGGCCACAAGGAAACTGGCTTGGAGCAGTATTTTAAAATCAAGTCCCAAGCAGGAGAGGGAACCAAAGAGCTCTGCTAAGCCTGGAGCTTGGCCCAGACAAGGGAGGTAAAGAAACAATGTTGCTTGTTTTAGCTGCAAGGGGAAATCAAGGTTATGGTTCAATCTACTCAAAACACTGTTCAAGGATTCTTGCAATGCTCAATTGGTTATTCTTCCCTTGACAAGAATTAGAAAATGTATAAATAAGGAAAGAAAGGATACCTAAGGAGTCTGGATCTTCTGATACTGATTGGGTTCAACAGATGAAGCAGGACCACCCTGCGATAAAATTGATAATAAAAGAAAAAGCATTTCAACGGGTTTTAGACACAGGAACAAAAGCTTCAGTTATTGCCCAGTGCCATCAACCTGTGGCATGGCCTCTGGACGTGACAACCACAGCTCTACAGGTGAGAGTCATGTTTCTCACCCTAGTAAAAGTGCTAAACTGATTTAACCTGGAGGGATACAAAGAGTGCCTTTGCTGCTACATGCAGTTAACTTGCTTTTGAGTCACAAATTTATGATCAATGTAGAATAGCAGCCACAGGGTGTGAAGGAAAAGTCCCTCAATGGGTGAGAGAACCATCCTTAGATTTGATTTCTAGCCATCAGGGCCTGAAACCATTTCAGAATTGTGCCTCTAAAAGTACCTATAAATGGTGTAAGACACAGAGAACTTTCCCTGGGCCTGGCCTGGCGAGTGAGGCGGGATCTGCACTGTGGAGTTGGGGTTTGCAGCCTGCCTCCCATGTGCTGAGCAGTGGACACCAGGCCCTGCCCAGCCTCTCAATGGCTGGCCTGCTGCTGGCAGCACTGCAGCTCTAGGCCTGGGACCAGGAAGGCGGGACATGTTCTGGAGAGGTGGGACAGGGCTCTGGCCTGCCCCAGCCACCCCAGTTTTTCCCATCACCTGCACACACTTTTTGCATCAAAAGTTTACAGTGCACCAGCACTGGGATCCCCAACAACAGTGGGGCCACCAGGCCAGAGCAGGATCACAACATGCATGTAGTGATGGCAAGAGAGAGCCCAAGGTGCCGAAATACAAATGCAAAGGTTTTTTTCTCTATACCTTACCACAAAAATTCCTTATAATCTTAAAATCTAAAAATAGTTAAATGTGCTCACAATTTAAATTTCAAAAAACAAAAGGGGGAGTTCATCTCATAACAGATTTCACCTGGCAGTATACACTATTTAAAAATGTTTGACTTCTAATAAAGATGTAGCTCCTGGCTGAGCCCAGGAGGAAGAGGCGGTGATGGCAGCCACAGCTGGGGCAGTAGCATATAGAGGGGCCTCAGCAGGGTGGTGCAGTGAGTGGTGCAGCAGGTCTGGCAGCCGTGCCCATAGGCTGTGGCCCTTAGCCTGTCCAGCTGGGCTCACGCTCTCCAACTTCCCATCTGACCCTGGACCGCCAAGGGGGTTGCAGGCCCCCGGTCCCTTCCCTGTCTCTCCTCGCCCTCCCCCACCCTAACCCCACTGCCACCCGCCTCCCACCATGGCTCTGAAGAGGATCCATAGGGCATTGAACGATCTGGCACAGGACCTGTCAACACAGTGTTCAGCAGGTCCTCTTGGAGGTGACATGTTCCATTGGCAAGCTACAGTAACGGGCCAAATGATAGTCCCTATCAGGGTGGAGTGTTTTCTCAACAATTCATTTCCCAACAGATTACCCCTTCAAACCACCTAAGGTTGCATTTACAACAAGAATTTATCATCCGAATATTAACAGTAATAGCAGCATTTGTCTTGATAGTCTTGGGTCACAGTGGTCTCCAGCACTATTTCAAAAGTACTCTTGTCCATCTGTTCTCTGCTGTGTGATCCCAGTCAGACGATCCTTTAGTGCCTGAGATTGCTCAGATCTACAAAACAGAGAAAAATACAGCAGAATAGCTCGGGAATGGACTCAAAAGTATGCGATGTAGTTAAAGAAATTATTGGAAAACCTCTACAAATAAGGATAGGGGAACTCAGAAAGTCCTTCTGATTTCCAGTTGACTACTTTCTGTAAGCCCAGGCCTCAAATTCCCCTGTGTACTTGTTTACCTGATACAGCAGTGCTGCGTGTTGTACATACTTGGAACCAACAAACTAGGAATACTGTACTTCTGAACCAACATTGCCTCCTAGCAGAGAAGTGTATGTGTGACAAGCCAGTTCTTCAGGCATAACCTAGATGTGAGACTAGAAAGCTTTCCAAATTGACAAATTTGGATAACAGCAAGGTGTGAGGGGTGGTGGGTACATGTGTGTGCTTCGATGGGGAAAAGCTCCACTGAGCAGTAGGAGATGTTTTTAAGTGTAATCTGTTTAAACTCCAAACAGTTATGACAAGCAAAAGGAAGAACATGCAACTGTTTCTGTATTCATTAATTCTGAAGGACCTACAACCTAGGTGAAAGTTATGACCAAGCAGATTAAGTTCTACCCACATCCTGTATTTTAAGGTCTAAGTTTAACTGGTCAACATGCAAATGGATTGTAGCTATTAGTACATAAAGTGTGATGGGCTTTGTTCCAAACTCTTTACGTCTCTCTGTCCCTTCAATTTTTGTCCTCTCTGCCCCTTTCTCTCCATATTCTTTGGTTTGTTTGTGGTTTCTCAGTTAATGCATAGCAAACTCTTATTTTTCTTACATTTTTAACTGCTTAGGTCTGTTTGGATGTAAGGGTGTAATTCATTTGATGGGAACACTTGCGTATATTTAAAGACCCAATTGCTCCTCTGGAGCTTGTACATGCAAGAATGATTAATCTGTATAATAAACTGATTACTACAATCATGACATTTAATTTTGTGTGAATATGCTTTCTGATTTTAAGAACTTTGTCTAGCTGAGATTAGTGGTGGATTTCCCCCTCTCCTAAAATGTTTTCATTTATACTGATTGCATTTCAAAATCATGAAACAATTCCAGTTTATGCAGTAAAAAAACCTTGAGTAATTTTATTGAACTATGACACAAACTTGAAAGCATTTTCATAAAACATGTATGTGCAGCATTTTGAAAACAGGACTGGTAAACTAAGAAATTGGCTTTATTAATAAATCTAAGCTGCATTTCACCAAAATCTTGTGACATTCCATTGGTGCATAAGACATAAAAACACAAAGCCATTGCTGTTTAGTAAGTCAAGCCTTTGTGATTGTAACTACAGAAGAGCAACTTTGACCAGACCTGGGAAACATGAGCCCAGTCTTGTATTGGAGAGTCTCACAATCACTTTGCACTAACATTTAGAAGGATGTTCATCCAGTTTTAAATTGTATTGTATGTGGCTTTTTGAAGTCTTCCCTTGACTCTAGTAGAATGTAGTTTGAAACTGGTAAACAACTGTGTTTGCCAGAAACATCATTCATGTGAACTAGGCAAGTTACCTTTCTTTTTCTTTTCCAAATCTAATTGTAAACCAGGCCAGCCTGAAGGCCATGGCTGATGCTTTCTAGACATCAGGTTCTTTAAAAAGCATCTTTACACTCTTGCACAAAAACTGAGGAATAAATGTCCATTGCTTTTGTAAAAAAAATACAAAAAAGATGTAGTTACCACAGCAGAAATATAATGCAATCAAATAAAAGCTAAAAAGAGGGTCCATTGGAAAGCTCTTCATTCTGGACATTAAAAGCACCCAATCCAGCACTAATTAGTAGGGTCGAGGGTATGCTTATCTTCCAGGAAATGCTAAATGGCCTACGTGGATACCAGAGCATGCTGTCCGCTGTATCATGGACCCAAAACCAGAAAAGGAATTGATTCCACCTCTCCAGAAGCTGATACGCAGTCCTATGACAGTGATGCCTCATAAACTACACAACTGACAGAAAATGATAAAGCTCAAATCAACCTTAATTGATCCAGGATGCCCAGGAGGTGGTAACCAAAAACAAAACCAAAGGTCTAAATAAGTGATGAGAATAAAGATAACCAAGCTGAAAGTTTAATGAAAGAATGGGACATACAAGTTACTAGCATTCTTAAGATAAAATATAAATATATATGTTAATTATAGGTAAGATTTTGTTTTTACTAAATCCATCCTTTTATATGAGATCTCTACTAATTGACCTATAACAAATCTGACTAGTCAGTTTATAGTTATAAATTCTAAAGTTGTAAAAAATTATTATAATTCAATTTGGCTAAAAATATCATTGAGTGCACTCTGATTTGTAAGATGTTTGTCATTCAGTCTGTGCATCCGTTGTCTGTCCAGTGTTTATAAGCAAGTTATTGGGGGTCAAATGAGCTAGTGATCATTCATGACGGTGGAGTCAATAGCACAAGTACCATACAGGAATGCCCAAATGGCACAGAGCACCTGAGAAATGCCCTGAGGTTCTGGGGTCCTGGGGTGAACAGGAGTTCCAGCCCCAAGAACATGGGTGTAAGAAGCGAACTTGTTCAACAAGGGGTATAATAAACAGTCCCCTGGGAACCTAGAGAGTTTAAACTGTGTGCCTGTTTCTGTGTTTGTCTGAATCTGTACAGATCATCTATCAATCTGTCTGTCCATGTTTGTCCATTTGTCCACTCTGTAAATAGCTGTACCTTTTATTTTGAGCTCAACAATTTTTCTTTTTGCCTTTTTCTTTTGCATTTTTGGATTGTTTCACCAAAGGTTGGTTTGTTTGAGTTATAGATTCACAAAGCATGCTTCCACCTGGGTTGCCACCTGGTCCAAATGACACGAAGACTGGATTCATAAATGTAATATATATTTTTGTTTATTATTGACTCGAGAGTCTCTCATTGTTTAAAATTAATGGGCTAAATGTTATGATTGGGTTTTCATAAATCACCAAGAAAGATTATTAGGATGAGTAAACAAAATCCCTTGGGGTTGAGATTGTGGCCCGGACTCTGATTGATAAATAAGAAAGCAGCTGCCTGGTAACATTTTTAACGAGTTCTTGTTTATTGTTTGGAGGCCCTAGTAATCTCTATAGTCTTATGGGAGACACCCCACCTAAAGTTATACAAAATATATTATTGTAACATGTTCACATTGGTCACCTTCCAAAGAAATAATTCAGTATGATTTTTGATTTAAAAATACCCATATAAAGGTTTCATATGGCTATGATTGTTATTAACTTCATGGTATACTCATGTATTCATGCCTCCAGATGTACAGGTCTTAAAAAATGTAAAACAGATTGTTTATAGTGACAGAATATTCAGATTCAGAACTCTGCCTGTAAACAAAACTTACAAGATGTATATTCCACTAAAGATCAATGAGTTAGATAAAATCTTCTTATGTATGACATAGAGACAATTGACTAAAAGGGCTATTTTATGTCAAAACAAAAATTCAGATTGTTACAAAAATGTAATAATTGTCATGTTATAATATATTTGGTTTTGATTTCTGATTTTCCATGTAACCATTAACATGCTATAGGTATTCAAATGTTAAAATATCTATGGATAATAGAAAAATAAGTTTCATCTAATGTTCTAACATGTTTCATATTTAGCTAAGATAGCAATGTTAAGCTTATAGCCTCTAATACATTGTATTGTTTTTTTTAAATAATTTTATTTAAAGAGAAACAAAACAAAACAAAACAAAACAGAATAAAGAGTAGAGACAATACAGTATTCCAAGGAAAAAAGGAAAAAAACAACAACAAAGAAAACCTAAGAAATTATTACTGGACAAATTACATACTGACTTCTTGGAAATAGCTGTTCAAATTACAAAGTTAAAACATATAAAGTAGACATTCAAACAGTGAGACTGTTAACAGCTCTGCTCCATGATCTGACAAAAACAGCAATATGGTCATCCATCTTACCCACTCAAATATACATGCAATTATATCAAAAGGGTAAAATTAAACACATCAAAACAGAGCAAAGCGGATCACAAGAAAGCAATGTAAGAGACAAAAATTTCAAAACTAGACAATCGGAGATATTCACTCTCTATTATATTGACTCTTGTTTTCTTCCAAATAGTTGTCCAGATTGTCACATACACGGAATTCACATGAAACAACCTAGTATGGAATTGA
>PVJX010023288.1:0-29467 GCA_004027295.1 Dolichotis patagonum | reverse complement strand
CCTCTTGTCATCTTCCAGTCTTTGTATCTTTACTGCCTGCTCCCTTGTTATTTTTAAGAGATCTTCCCTTTCATGACCCCACATTGCAAGCCTGTGTTCAATTTTTGATAGTCTACCTTTGGTTTCTTTCAAGCAGTTTTGCCAGCTTTCTATGGAGTCTTTAGTTTCCTGATAATCTCTTTGAATTTGCTTCATGAATACTAGGTTTTTTCTGAATTCTTCATTAAATTTTTCTCTCCATTTGTGTTCCTCCATTTTTCTGTTTGTGTCTTCTTGAGAGGTGCCCATCCCTTCTTTTATTAATCTACTTATCTCTTGTTTAATTTGAATTAATATTTCAGTTTTGATCCTGCTTCCGAGGTCCTGAAGATATCTCTTATGTCCGCTAACGCTGTGTTTGATGTTGCACTTTTGCTGCCCTCAATCTCTTTTGTATTTACCTCTCCTGGATCAATGTTCTCAGGGTTGGGGGCTGGGAGTTGTTTCTTTTTTCTCCCATTCGTCATGTTTTTGATTCCTTCCATACAAGTGTACAGTGTAATTCCCAGACCCTTTTCTTGTTGGTTAAGGCTCCTCTAGAGGGTGCAGGCTAGGAGCTTTAGCCCTGTTCAATAGGTTATCAGAGATTAGAGTTCACCGAAGGGCAGTGTGCGCTAGCTCCTCCCTTTTGGGCCAGTCAACCTTTGCAGGCCTTCACTGCATCAGTGTTCACTGATCTCAGGGAAGTAATATTGTAGTGACTCACTGGCTCCCCGCTAGGGGCGGGGCCTAGTCCAAGCAGATTCCACCAATCCACTCAGCGAGTGGAGCAACCAGCTGAAGACACTTTGTTATGGAGTTAGGGCTGTCCTGCCCAAATCCCACATGTCGTCCAGTCTGTTTCCCCTTTCCTGTGGGAGGGTCTTATTCCCATCACTCACCGCGTGTTTATGCCAGTCCCCAAGAACTGCTGGGCTCCCTGACCTCCGACTTCAGCGCGGCTGCGGTGGGAAATTCACGGTGCTTCTGGATGGGTCGCATGCAGGGCTGGTCCACGTGAGCTGCACGCAGGGCTGTTCAGCTCTGGGCTCCGGCAGCTCAAGCCAGTCGCTTCGGTGGGGATTACTTGTTCAGGTGGGGCAGGAATTCAGGCGGCTTAAGGAAGGCACCGTGCTAGCTGATCTTATCTTCACTAATAGTAGCCCCAGGACCTCATATTCAAGCGTTTTTTTGCACTTTAGTTTCTTCCTGGGTTGTGAGAGTCCATCTTTGTCTGTTTGGGTCTCTCCAGGGTGTTTTATTCTGGCATTTGAGCTGTCTCTCAGAGAGGATCTCTCTCCTGCTACCTACCAGTCCGCCCTCTTGTCTTCAATCCCCCGATTGTTCATTTCTTATAGAAGATATTGTCACTACTGGTGTGAATATTTGTAGCCCAGAATCTTGTATACATGCTTGCCTATATACTCTTGATTGAGTTAATTAAGAGTTAAAGCTGCTTTGGGGGCTGGAGATGTGGCTCAGCAGCATAAGGGCCTGCCTGATAAGCACCAAGTCCTGAGTTTAATTCCCAAAACAAACAAACAAACAGAGTAAAGGTGCTTCTCTAGGGCCCTGAGGAAGAGGCATGAGCAGAAGTATCACTTTGCCATTGTGCCTGCTGAGCATCAAGAAACAGCAGTGTTGTCATAGAAAATCTCACTGTGCAAGCCTTACTCTTTAGAGTTCTCTGAAGAACAGATTTTAAAAGTCAAGGTCAAGTCATTAAAGGTTTCTGGTTACTTCTTTTGTCTCTTGGCTTAAGATGGTATTAGCAGTTCTTTCGGAATATTATATACATATCTCTAAACAGTTTTTCATTTACAGACTCCAATTAAGAATACTTCTGATAGGTTTAGATGTGTTACATGTATTTTCAAAGACTGATTAATTAGGATGAGTAAAATTGTGACCAAAAATTCAGTTTCCTCACTGAACATCTAATTTAATGGCTGGGTAAGTCACCTAGTTGTTTATTTTTTGGTGGCTTTGAAAAGATCTCCAGATAGTTTGGAAGTTTTGGAGATAAGAGATGGAGTCAATGTTGTGTGTCTTCTTCAAAGTACCAAGGCAAATTAAGTGCTCATAAATATTAAGTGAACAAAAGAACTCCTTAGCACATTCTGTGCTCTGTGTTTATGCAAAAGGGGAAAGGTTTTCTTCACTTTATTCATTTTCACACACGTGACGTGTATTCTGTGGCAGTTAATATCATCCCACGCTGTGCCTCTGAGAACACGGGTAGTACAGCCGGGAAGCCAGGCGTTTTCTGAAGCACACTCTTTTTTTTGAGATGATTCTCACCAGGTTGGCCTGGAACTTGAGATCCTTTTGCTTCACTTCCTTAGTACTGGGGTTCCAGGTGTGTGCCACCTTACCCTGCTGAAGCACACACTTGAGACAACTTCTTGTCCTGAATACCTGTTGATTTTCTGAGAAAGATTTTTTGCTGGAAATGGCCTTCTCTCTCTTTCCTTAATTTCAATTCCCTTCAAATAACATTGTGTTTCAAGAAAAGCTTTGTAGAGAATGTTTTTAGCATTAATGTAAATATTTTTGTGTTCCACCCTAAGATTATGGTTATGCTTAAATTAGTGCATCTAGGCCGGGGATTTAGCTCAGTGGCTTAAGCGCCTGCCTGGCAAGTGCGAGGTCGTGAGTTCGATCCCCGGTACAAAAAAAAAAAAAAAAATTAGTGCATCTAAGCAGGATATTCTACCATGTAGGACCTTGCTTTTACATAGTGATTATCTGGCTTTTTCTGGGATGAGTTGTTTTCAAATAATTTTTCTCTGGTTATTGCAGGAGGACAATCACTGTATTTATCATTATCCTATGATAATTATTTTGTTTATAAGTGACAGTACCTGGCTTAACTGATAATGATTAAGTCCTCCAGGGTTAAGTGATATAAAGTACACCTTCGCGTCCCTCATCTGTTTCTGACTATGTTTCCATTAGACTTACATGTTGCCTGGGATCTTTTACTTTTGTTGGGAGTCTTACAAACTTTGCGAGAAAAAATTACTTTTCCTAAAAGTAACTTAAACCTAGGTTTAAGTTAGGGCAGTATTAGTCTATTTTTTATTTTTCTTTTACTTTTTTTTGAGATGGGATCTTGCAATGTACTTCAGGCTGTCCTTGGACTCACTGTGCAGTCCAAGTTGGCCTCGAACTTGCAGCATTTCTCTGCCTCAGCTTCCAAAATGCTGGGATTACAGGCAAGCACCACTGTGCCCAGCATGGACAGTGTCAGTCTTAACAATTGTTATGGCTTATGTCTAGACATCCCCCTAAAACCTCAGGTAGTCATAGGCGGGACTTTTTCAGAGGTGGCTGGATCTAGAGTTTGTGGTGCTAGGATTCACTCACAGTGCAATGCCAAGATCAAGGGCACTGGGATTAAGGGTGTGAATGCCACCTTCCCTGAGTAGCCTGGATAAGATATAAGAGATAAAAAGAGCTGTGGTTTTTTTCCTTGCTTGCTTTTGCTTTGCTACCTTCTACCTGCCATGAACCGTTTCTTCCCTGTGATGGTTGTCTGCCGTGCCACCCTGCCCAGCCAGCTGATTATGAACTGAAACCTCCACAGACTGAGCTAAACCTTTTTTTCCTTTAATGCTAGGTGTTGGGTATTTTGTCTCAGCAACGAGAAAAGTAACTAAAACAACAATAAAACAACAGGCATAGTTGTGCACATCTGTAATTCCAGCACTTGGGGGCTGAAGCAGGAGGATCACTGAGTTCTGGGCCAGTTTGGGCTACATAAGCCTGCACTACACAGTGAGACCCTGCCTCAAAAAAAAAAAGAAAAAAAGTAAAACAATAAAATATGAAAGACTTGTCCATGGGTGGAGGTTGTAGAAGACAGGCAGGTCTGGTAGTAATGTCCTCCTCGCTTGGCTGCATTTTGCTGTGAAAATGCATTAGGGTGATTGTGATGCTATTTCCAAATGGCAGAGACAGACTGACATAGACTTACTGCTTTATTAAGGTATAATTGGTATATAAATGTGTACATAAATAATGTATACAATTTAATGTGTTTTGACACATATGTGCATCTTTTTTACCATCAGCATAACCAAGATAAGAAACTTCTACCAATTCTCTTATGCCTCCTTCACCTTTTTTTGTACTAGAAACACTTAAAATGAAATCAACCTTCTTAAAATTTTAAGTGCACAGTGCCTTATTCTTAGGTGTTAGGTTATGGTCTCTACAACACAGTAATTCTAAGTGACTAACAAAGACATTTTTATGGAAACCTTGTGCAGGTTTCTAGAAACCCAAAAACTGTCTGCAGCATTCTGGAACATTTTGGTTTTCCGTTAAGATAGGATCCAGTTGAGAGATTATTCAAAGTTAGCTAGACAGATAGATGATACAGCATTTCCCCCCACATTGTCTGTTTTTCCTCAAAAGACTCTCTTCTTTCCTTTAGTGAAATAAGCCGTCTGGACCTGGGCCTAAGTGTGGAGGTGTGGAACAAGGGGCTTATCTGGGACACCATGGTGGGGACCGTGTGGATCGCACTGAACACTGTTCGTCAGTCGGATGAGGTCAGTCAGTGCATTCTGAATGTTGCCCTCACTTTTCCTCATTTTAGTTCCACTTTAGCTGGTTACTCTGATTCTTTTCTGCTTAGGGGGCATGTGACTTGTCATTCTTAATCTCGCCCAGAGAAGTGGGCTGTTCCTGCATCCCATGACCGAGCCCTAGGTGGGGTGACCTCAGAGGTGCCAACGTGCCTCTGTAGCAGGTGGAGGCTTCCCCCAAGTAATGTGCCGCGTGCACACACAGCCTCCTGATGACCGCGCTCCGGAGAGTCCCGTCCAACTTCCTTAGCCAGCTGGCGGGACCCTGGGGTTCGCTTTGTTCCCTTGAGTTACGCGGAGAAATCATTTCAGGCCTTTTCTTCAGCATGTAACCCTAACAGAGTAAGGGACTGCCAGGCTTGGGAATTGGTGTTCACCCTGTTTCTATACATTATCCGTAGAACAGATACTACCTCAGATTAGACTGCAACTCTGATAACATCATTTCCCTAGTTAGAGTCACTTTGTGTCCAGACAGAAGCTATTATATTCCTATGTGACTCTAACATGAACTGGGACTTTTCTCTGGGAATGGGAATGTTGAAGACATTGCTTATATTTTCTTTTTTTGTTTTTTTGGTACTGGGGATTGAACTCATGACTGCCTGCTTGCAAAGCAGGCGCTTAAGCCACTGAGCTAAATCCCCAGCAAACAAATCAAATTTTTTTTTTTTTGGTGCCGGGGATCGAACTCACGACCTCGCATTTGCCAAGCAGGCACTTACGCCATTGAGCTAAACCCCCGGCCCCAGACATTGCTTATATTTTCTATATTTCTTTTATTCTGGCTAAATCTCTACACCCCTAGATGTAATTTTCATTATAGCCCTTGTTCAATTCTATTTAGCTGGTAACGTCAGGAGTTCTTCACTGATAAGAAACAGTGAGACATATTATTTAAGTGATGCAGTCAGTAAGAACCATGCACATTAAATATCGATCCATGGAAACGCTTGTTAGAATTTGGTACTCTAGTAATTCTGTCCTCATTGCGCTTGCAGAGAATTGATTACCATGAAAGCTGCTCTCCCTACCAAAGGGGAAGAACAAGAGCCACATGCCATACAGGTGACAGTGGCCTTATTGCCTGTCAGGATGAGTGGCCCTCAGAAGCTCTCAAACAAGGAACGTTAGAGAAAAACACCTAACTCTCAAAGTAAGAAGAGAGCCAGGGAAAGAGTAAAATTTAATCTTGGATTTTTGTTTCCTAGGAAGGGCCTGGGGAGTGGTCTACTTTGGAGGCAGAGACATTAATGAAAGATGATGAAATTTGTGGGACTAAAAATCCAACTCCTCATAAAATTTTGCTTGATACAAGATTTGAGTTACCATTTGGTAAGTCCATTTAATGAGATTTTTTTTTTTGACAGGGTTTTTCTATTTTTCTGTCTAGTTAGGCTGGTCTTGAACTCTCTGTAGCCCAGGCTGGCCTCAAACTTGTGGTGATCCTTCTGCCTCAGCCTCCCTAGCACAGGGATTACAAGTGTGTACCACCATGCCTGGCACGCTTGATTTTAAAAACCACTTAATTCTTTTTATCATATTGTTTGACATTATGTGCTAGTTGTTTCTTTTTTTTTTTTTATACATTTTATTTAAAGGAAAAAACAAAAAAGAAAACAACCAAACAAAACAGAAAAAGGGTAGCAACAATACAGAATTCCAAAGGCAAAAAATAAAAGAACAACCACAAAACAAAAACAAAAACACTAAGAAATCCGCCACTTGATAAGTTACATACTGTCATAGTTGGAAATAGTTGTTCAAGTTACAAAATTAAAGCATACAAAGTAGACATTCAAACAGTGAGACTGTTAACAGTTCTCAACAATCTAACAAAAACAGTAATGTGGTCATCTATCTTACACACTTAAACATAAATGCAGTTATATGCTTTAGAGCACTTTCTCCCCCCCATATATATATTTTAAATTTTATTTTAAGGGGGGTAAAATTAAACACAACAAAACAGAACGGGACATAAGAAAGCATAAATGTCAAAGCTAGACAACCCGAGATCTTTACTATCTATCATATTGTCTCTTGTTTTCTTCCAAATGGTTGTCCATATCTTTGCATATGGGGAGCTCATACTAAATAACATAGCCAATCTTTTCACAAGATGTGTAGTTCACTGGCTCCCACTTGCTAAGAGGGGGAGGGACACGGGACAGGGGACAGGACGACATGAGATATTCGATTCTCAGCTCGTGCCTCACATCCACCCCCCAGAGAGGGGAGGAACTCCTTGTTCTCCCGGCACCCTGAGTCAACCACACAGTGCAGGTCCCGAGCGCCAGGGTCTCTCTCCTTCAGGCTGCTGAAAGTCTGCCACACTTTCAGCCGCCCCCCAGTGTGCTAGTTGTTTCATTAGTATTTCTTTTGTTTTCTCAGCCATTTCTTCAGAGGGCATAATGTCTTCATCTACTCTATGTCCCATGTCTTTTAGTATGGTACTCATTAAAGAATCCACACTAAAAAAGCATGTTCTTCAAGTCATTTAGCCCCGTGATTATAATGATCTGTGGAATATCTGCTTGTGAAATTTATTCTTTAACGTTTATTATCACAAAGTGAATATATACCTTATGATTTATTAATTTAAAATTTAGCTGGGTGTAGTGGCAATGCCTGCCATCCTGGCACTTTGTGAGGCTGGGGCAGGCAAGAGGAGTTCAAGTTCGAGCCCAGCCTGGGCAACTTAGTGAGACATTGTCTCAAAACAAACAAAAAAATAAAAGATAAAATGCAACAAAAAACATTGAAGAGCACTGATAAATAAAATGGTGTATTTTTTTCTTTTGTGTGTGTATGTGTGTATGTGTTACTAAAGATTAAACACAGTGCCACTCTACCACTGAGCTGTCTTCACAGCCCTGGTTTTGTTTTGTTTGAGGCAGTCTTATTATGTTGCTTAAGCTAGCCTCAAATTTAAGTCTTTGCACCCCAGCCTCCTGAGGAGCATGTACCCACCGCATATAGCTAGTATATCACCTGTAGAAATAGATTTTAAAGTAACAAAAAACACATGCTTAGGATAAAAATTTAAATAGGGAGGAAATATACGTAGATAAAAAATTAATAGGTTCTTGTTCTACTTCTTTCCACTTCGTTTGCATCCCCAAGAGGTAAACCACTGTTAACTTTTTTAGTGTCTTGGTTTAGACACAAGATATTTATTTTCTAGAAATCTACTTCAGTAAAATTTGGGTCAGAGAGTTAATGTGTTATTGTATAAACTACTAAAACATGTATCTGGAACATTGTTCCATTTTATACTTTAATATCTTTCTTCCCTATCTGAACAGTAATATATCCAGGTAACCCTGTACTGATTGACATGTAGGTTGCTGCTAGTTTTTTTTAAATTTTATTCAAAAAGAAAACAAAGCAAAACAAACAAAATAGAAAAAAGGGCAGCAACAATACAAAACTCCAAGGAAAAAAAAGAAAAGAACAAAAGACACTAAGAAATCATCACTTGACAACCTACATACTGTCATCTTGGAAATAGCTGTCCAAGCTACAAAGCCAAAACATACAAAGTAGACATTCAAACAACGAGACTGCCAACAGTTCTGCTCCATGATCCAACAAAAACAGCACTGTGGTCATTCATCTTACACAGTCACACACACGCAACTATATCCTCCAGAGCACAGTCCCTTTCCCTCCCTTCCACAGTAGCAATTACACACCTTGGGTTGCTGCTAGTTTTTTTAAATAGTACATATTGCTGTCATTTAAAATCTGTGCCCATGATGAGTCCAGGATAAATGCCCTAACATAGAATTGTAAGACCAAAGAGGATGCACATTATTATATGTCTCAGATGCTACAAAGTTACTTGACAAAAAAAGTGTAATTTATATTCTAATCAACTATTCGAAGAGTACCTACTTTTGTACATTTTGCCAACATTTTGTATTTCATAATTTTTAACCTTACCTAGTTTTGTTTTTCATTTTTGGTGCTGGGAATCAAACTCAGGACCTCACATTGCCAGGCAGGTGCTGTGCCACTGAGCTGTATCCCTGGCCCCTAATTGGTTTAAATGATATCTTATTTTAGTTGAATTCTTTTAGCGTAACTTTAATTTTTACTGTTTGCATTATTGGTATTCACTTATTGTTATTGCTACTGTTTTATGATTTCCATTTATCCACACCTTGTATGCTAAGCAAAACTTTCTTGATTTTTCAGCTAACTCAAAAATAACCAAATTCAGACCATTACCTGAGAAAACATAGAAAGTGCCGAGTGGCAGCCCACAGGTGTGTTTGTCCAGCACCCTGCACAGTTCACAGCACCTGGTGCTGTGGTTGTGGTACCCTCGGCTGTCTTGTGAGACCACGGGCCGAGAAGCAATTGGAGATCTTGCTTTCGGATTAGTTGTTTGTACCGTATTCTTAGTGCTGCATTACTGGCCATGCAGTGCCACTTTCCAGTCGAGTTTCTGTCTTGTTGCGTTGGGAAGGAGATGAGAGTGAGTCCTGGCTCATATATCATGGGCTCTGGCTGTTCTCACCATTTTTCTTTTGGTAGCAAGGATCAAACTCACGACCTCACGCTTGCCGGCAGGTGCTGTGCTGCTGAGCTGTATCCCTGGCCCTTTGTTTTCACCAACTTTTAGTAGACTTTTTTGAGTAAATATTTCTTTGCTGTGTGCCCTAGGAACAGTACCAGAGACTTTAAATGGTTAACAGTACCAGAGACTTTTTAATGCAATTAGCTTATACCAGTTTTGCTAGGGAACTCTCTTTAGAGCTTATTCTGTCATGGTAGGAGTTTGTTCATCTTTCATTAAATTTTAAACAAGCATTCCTATGCTAATACATGACTTACATTCTGTTATAAGTAGCAGTATGTCGTTCTATGGAGATTTTTGAGTTTCATTTCTTTTCCTTTTTTTTTTTTTTTTTTGGTTTTTTGAGACAAGGTCTTGCTGTGTAGCCAAGCTGTCCTTGATCTCACACCAGTCCTCCTGCCTGAGCCTCTCAAGGGCTGGGATTACAGGTGTGCACCACCATGCCTAGTTTTAGACTTTGAGATTTTCGAGGGTCTTGTGTAGTTTTTTTTTAAATGTCTGTTTATTTGATATTTTATAAGGCCTAATAAATGGTAGTTTGAGTGAATAGATAACATTTCGGGTAAGTGAAGTTTGTTTTCACTGGAATTAATGTGAATGTGCTCAGCCCCTATTATTACTGTATTTAGGATTAGGATACGGTTTTTAAAAATTTAATAAAGGGTCCTTCCTTCCTTTTTAACACTGAATAACATCTGCATTGCTTATACATATAGCTTTTGGTGTATTCTTTCATCTGTTGGTGGACTCAGGTTATTTTAACTCTTAGCTGTTGTGAATAATGCTTCCATGAACATGAATGTACAAATACCTTTTTGAGATCCTCTTAGGTACATACTCAAGAATGAGATAACTGGATTGCATGGTAATTAAATATGTTTGTTTATTTGCAGTACTCAGGATTGATTGAACTCATGGCCTTCAAACTGTGCTACATCTCCTGTTCTTTTCTTTTCTTTTCTTTTCTTTCTTCCTTTCTTTCTTTTCTGTCTGTCTGTCTGTCTTTCTTTCTTTGGGGTGGGAATGTCTAGGACCTTGTGCTTGTCAGGCAGGCCTTTGTACCACTGGGCTATATTCTCAGCCCTTCCGGCCCCTTTTAAACAATGTTTATTTTGAGACAAGGTCTTGCTAAGTCACTAAGTTGCCCAGGGTGGGCATCAACTTGACAATCCTTTTGCCTCAGCCTTTCAGAGTGCCGTGATTATAGGTGTGTGCCATTACACGTGGCTGAATTTTGATCATGTTTATATCCCAAGATCCAGCTTTTCATGTAACTTGCTCTTTTGGACTGTTTTGGCCTTGCTGAGTGGATGTATGGTTATATAGAAAATATAGTTTTGGAGTTATATTGGCCACGGTTTGAATTATAACTGATGAGTGACCATACCCAAAGTATTTAACTTTTTTGTCTTATTTTTTGCTATGTAGCCCAGGTTGCCCTGGGACTTGCTACGTAGGTCCAGGTGGTCTTGAACTTGTGATCGTTCTGCATTTGTCTACTGATGCATATAGCGCCATGCTTGGATATTAAACTTTCTGAGCTTCAGTTTCTTCGTTGCAAAATAGAACATTGGGAGTAGTATAATAATACATTAGATCAGTTTTAGTAAAAATTTAAAATAATGTTCATGGCAAGAACTGATTCATCAGTAAAATTCATATATAACCACCACCTTTCAAACTGTAAGCATTTGACCAAATAAGGATTATCTACACATAATTGAAGTGTGGTCAGTATGGCTGATACTTCTTCATTTTTGTGGCAGATATCCCAGAAGAGGAAGCCAGATATTGGACTTACAGATTGGAGCAAATGAATGCCTTGGGAGCTGACAATGAGGTAGGAATGGTCTTATTTGCAGTGTGGAGAGGTAGGGATACATTTCTTAGGTTGTCGAGGGAAGGTCCCAAGAGCATGTTGACCTGAAGAGTAAAACAACTTACATTTCATTAAGGAAAAAGGGCAGCTAGAGTCCTGGAATTTCACTAGAAGGCTCCATCTGTCTGGAGGCCCCTTTTGTTTTTCCCAGTGTCCTTCAGACAGTGCCACTAGTCTGGCTATAGTCTGTTGACAAGGGAGCTGCTACCAGGCAATCTGTCTTCATTTATGTTACACGAATGCAGAGAAGGAGTTTCTTCCATACCTGCCTACATTTTTGGATATTATTTTTATTTATCTGTTCTTTTTTAGGGATGATTAGACTATTTGCAATTTTTTTTTTTAAATTGAAGATTTAAGGGATTTAGCTCAGCAGCATAAGCACCTGGTAAGTGTGAGGTTGTGAGTTCAATACCGGCACCAAAATAAATAAATAAATAAATAAAATGAAATGAAGTGAAAAGTGAAGTGAAGTGAAGTAAAATAAAATAAAATATAAAATTGAGGGTTTAACCTATGACCTTCATGGTGAGTTACAACCCACTCCTTTTTTATTTTTTTAGTACCAGGAATCAAACTCAGGGCCTTGTGCTTGCCAGGCAGGCGCCTATGCCACTAAGCTATATCCCTGGCCTTTAATTTTATTTTGAGACAGAGTTTTGCTAAGTAACACAGCCTGCAGTCCTCCTGCTGTAGCTGTCTGGAATGCTAGGATAACAGGTATGCACCTATTTTTGTCCTGTTTTTATAAGGTATCGCTAGAAATGAGTCTAGTGTGTAGCAAACAACACAATCAGGTCAATCTGGAGTATCAGAAAAGAACAGTTTTGTTATTGACAGTGGAGGGAAAAGGTAGTGTTTACTTTTATGCATGTTAGGCTATTAAAAATGAGTCTCATTATAAGGTAGAATTTGAGTGTCAGGATATTTCAATGGGAATGTCTAGTGAGCAGCTTTATGAGAGAGCCCACGTGGAGTTTAAATTCATCAACATATTGGTAGTAATTGAAGTCATAGCAATGGAAAAGCTTGCTCAAGTAGGTCATATAGAGAAAATACTGAAGAACAGGACAAAATTTTGGAAAAAGTCAAAGATAGAGTCCTAGGAAATAGGAGTCAGAAAGAGCTGCCTGAAAGGGAAAAAGTAGGAAAAGTTTATGTAACAAAGGAAAAAATTAAAACAGGACAGGTTTATGAAACAAAGGCAAAAGAGATTCAGCATAGAAATTCTTGTGTAGTATCGTAGGCTCAAAGAAAATGAATTCTAAAATAGAACTGTTGGCTTTTAAAATATGCATATTTTCAGTTTTTGATTTTTGAGGTGCTAGGGACCAAGCCCAGGGCCTGTGTTTACTAGATAAGCACTCCTATCACTGAGCTACATCTTCAGTTTGAGCCACTGGATTTGGTTACTAACAACCTGTATCCATCTGGAGACTAATACAGGAAGCCAAAATGCTGTGGTTTGTTAAGTGGATTTGTTTCTCAGGGCTGCTGTGAAGTATCACAAATTGGGTGACTTAAAAACAAGCAAAATTTCTTTTGTCGCAGCTCCAGAGGTTAGAAGTCTGAAATTAAGGTGTTAGCAGGATCAGTTCCGTTTCATCTTGAGCTTTGAAGGAGAAACCATTCCATGCCTCTCTCCTAGCTGTAATGGTTGCTGTTCATCCTTACTGGTTTTGGCCTTGTAGTGCATCTTTCTAAGCCTGAACACCTACCTCTGTATTTTCATAGTGCATTCCCTTGTCTCTGTGTCAAAAGTTTCATTCTTCTTAAAAGGGCATCAGTCAGTGGATTACTTTGGTTACATCTGCAGATTCCCTATTGCCACATGAAGGCTTATTCATAGGTACTTAGGGTTAGAATGTCACTGTATCTTTTTTTGAGGACACAATTCAACCCATAATGATTTAAATGAAAGGTAACAATTAATGGAGTTGAGTATAAGTGACAACTACTCTTTCCAGATTTTCCCTTTCCTCAAGTGAATCCTTTAGTAGAATTTCTATTATTAAACCACATAACTCACCCAGTGGCCAAGCCAACACCCTTCTTTGTTGAAAGACAAGGTTTTTCTTCTTTCCTTGATAACTCTCATGTTTGTTCTGTCCTTGCATCTACTATGGGCTTTTGTTCTCCTTAAACAGTGGACACCCTTTCAAACTTCTACCGTCTTTTCCTAGTAAAAAAGGAAAGTACTTTTTTAATAAAGTACATAGTTTGACACTGTTTTTATCATAAGATATAAAACCATGTTGTGAAAGAAATATGTTACGTGACTTCAAAATTATGCCAATTATGCTATTAGAAAACTAATAGCAGCTCTATTGTTTCAGACTTTTATAAATTTATGAATAAAATATATATGTTGATGAAACTTGGGGACACAAAGGAAAATAAAATAGAATTTTGACTAAAAACAAGCAAACAAAAAATAAAGTTGTTTCAGAAGTATAATATGACAAATACCAAAGAATATATGAAGCAAAAGTACAAACTTTTAACTGTGAAGTGTTTCACTTTTTCAATGTCATTAGATAGAACAGTTTTTTGTTTTTGTTTTTTGAGATAGTCTCACTATGTAATACAGGCTGACCTTGTATTGTCTTGGAACAGATTCAATATATTAAAAATATATGTATATATAAAGGATTTATAAGGCAACTTAAAATGCCTGCCTGCAGGGGGGCAGAATACAAAAGGACTGTGTTGTGTGCTAAGAGCAGAGGATTCAGTCAAACACTGAAGGCCTGAGCCCACTGCAGAGTTCCCTGTAGGTTGGGATTGGAAAGGCCAAGTATTTGTATTGGAAGCCAGAGAGAGTGCGGGATGCCTGGAGAGGCAGCCAAGGGCGCTGAGCACTGGAGCTCTTCCAAAGCAGCTAAAGCCAGACTTCCTTCTTCTTTCCTGTTTGATTCCATCCAGGGTACAGGCCTCTTTGTTGATGTCACCCACACCTTGAGGTGATCGTCCCTCTTCAGAGAGTCAGTCACACACACCCTGCATGGTGCTAAGCTGATCTGCTAGGCATTTCTTATTCAATTGATACCACAATGAACTGTCTCAGGCTTTTAACTGACCATATAGCCCAGGCTGGCCCTGAACTAAGTAAGGACCCTTTTGCCTCTTTCTCCTGACTGCTGAGAATACAGGCATGTGCAACCATAGAGTAGCCTTTCCTTTTATAGATTAATATAAAAAGAAAAACACTGTAAGTACTGAGGAGAAATTTATTTTTTTATACCCATCTTGGCCTTGATTACGAATTCAATTTTAAGTTGTTTTATTTTGGATGATGTATTTTATATTTATAATTATTATACTTCACACTGTGCTTTTGACTTTGCAAGCATTTTGCCACTATACAGAATCAGTTAGAGGGATTAAAATGCACTTTTTTAAGTGTGATTTTGATAAATATTGCAGAATTTTACAAATTTTAATAACAGTGGTTCTGTTGTTTCCAACTCCCTGTGAGATTTTTGCTCCCTATTTGTCTTTTAGGTCAAGATATGGCATTCACTAAGTTTACATCTTTCATATTATACCACTCTGCTTCTGTTTCTGTTTCTTTTCCTCTCCTCTCCTTCTTGTACCGGGGATCAAACTCAGGATCTTGTGCTTTCAGGCAGGCGCAGTGTCACTGAGCTATATCCCCAGCCTGGGCCTATTTTGTGTGTGTGTGTGTGTGTGTGTGTGTGTGTGTGTGTGTGTATGTGTGTGTAGTCCAGGTTGGCCTTGAATTCTTAGTGATCCTCCTGCCTCAACCTCCCTCTGGGTGCTGAGATTAGAGGAGTGTGCCACCACACCTGGCTGTCATTCCTGTTTTTTTAGCTAGGGTCTTGCTGTGTAGTTCAGGCAAGAACTGAACTCATTATGCAGCCCATGCTGGCCTCAAACTTGTGGCAGGTCTGCTGCCTCAGCCTCCTGAGTGCTGGGATTACAGGTGTGACTCATGCCTGGCAGCACTGCTTTCTTTACTAGCTTTTGTCCTTGTACTGGAGATTCATCTAGGGCGTTGTGCATGTCTGGCAAGTACTATACCACCAATCTGTATCCCCAACCCTTAGAGAGCCTTTTTGAAGCATAATTTTTAATTGACCCATTTAAAGTGTGAAATTCAGTGGATTTTAAAATATTCAGAGTTGTACATGTATCACCACAAGCAATTCTGAACATTTTCATTGCTACATAAAATGACCCTGTGCTCTTAGCCATGACTCTCAAATCCCTTCATCCTTCTCAGCTTGAGATAGCCATTAATCTACCTTTTATTTTTCTATATTAACCTATTCTAGACATTTCATATAAGTGGAATTATACGTGGACCTTTGTGATTGTCTTCTTTCAGCTAGCATGTATCTCCTATTATTAGCATCTTTTTATTAGTGAAGTGTGTGTTACAGTTAATGAAGTGATACTGATACAGTATTAACTAAAAAATTATTGCTATGTATTTTATTAACTAAAAGTTTGAAAATTTTTACTATACAGAAATAATAAGTATTCCAGTATCCCATCCAGGTTACTGGGTTACATTTAGTAGTCACGCTTTCTTCACTGTCACATTTTCTCAGACCTTCCTTGTTTATGATACTTATTTTAAAAAATTCATTGCCTAAGATGCCTAGTACTCTCAACCCTGTATCTGTGGATTCTGCATCAGTGCATACAACCTACCTTGAGTTGAAGATGTTGAGAAAAATCCACTTGTGTTGAATGTGTACACTTTTCCGTGTGTGGTTTTAGAAACTAAACATGGGGCCTCACATGATACTAAGCCTGTGCTGTGCCGCTGGGCTGTACCCTTAACCCCATAAGGGTTTTTTTCTTTGTTGTAATCGCTCCAAATGCCATAGTCTGACAACACAGCTTTTACTTTGTCTTAGATACTGTAAATACTCTAGATATGTTTAAAATATACAAGAAAATGTACATAAGTTAAATACAAATATTTGCCATTTTATATAAGAGTTTGAGCATCTGGATTCTGAGATGCATTGAGGTGAGTATCCTGGAAACAGTCCCCATTGCTAAGAGCTGATAAATGTGTAATTTGTAGAAAGTGGAGAGCCTTGTCTGTTTCATAACCATAAGGAGAATGCTTCATCTTAAAGTATGACTTTAAAATTTGTCATTGACTTTGGTGGATATTCTTTATCAGATTAAAAAAATTCTGTTTTCTTTTTTTATTTTCTAAGCATTTTTGTCATGAAACTGGGATTTTAAATAACTTTTATCTTTATCTATTAGATAACAGATTTCCCCCTTTCATCTCTTTAATGTGGTGAATTACATAAGTAGCTTTATAAATACTTAACTGTCCTTGCATTTAAAGCTCACCCAGACAGGTTATATGTGCATTTTTATGCCAACATGCATATATATGCCCATATGTATATACACATTTACATATAAATATTACATACTTATATAACGTAGTGAATTGTCATAGTAACCTATTAGTATCTTTGTATCTATGTTCATAGATGTGGGCGACCTGTTTTCCTTTCTTACAGTATTGTTTTCAGGTTTTTATAGTTACATTTTTTTTTTGTTTTGTGACTTTTTAGGTAGAGTTTCACTGTGACGTTCAGGCTGGCCTTGAACTTACTTTGTGGCCAACAACGTAACTGATAGTCTTGGTATTAGGATCACGCAGAGAAAATAGCAGTGAGTTGTTCTGTTTCAGTTCAATAACAAATTTAACTCAAGTCAAACAAACACTAAACCTTTTTATGGGTGGTTGAGATGTTTTTCCCTATTTACTTGGGCCTCTTATTGATATGTGTATATATATATATAATTTCCCCCCTCCTCTCTCCTTCTAGTATTCTATGCAAGAAGAAAGCCAGAGGAAGCCGCTGTCCACTGCTGCCGTCCAGTGTTGTAAGTGAGAAACTTGCCTCTGAACCTGTCTTAATTGCAACTTTCTGTAACCTTCTTCAAATATGGCTTATTTTGAGTTGGCGGTGATAGAGACGTAGTGTTTATAAACTGCTGATATTCTGGAAGTTCTGCTGTTAAGGCACAGGCCTCCAGGGGCTGCTCATCCATCGGCTTCAGGAAGAGGTTTTGTGTGCTTTTGGCAGGGTAGCCGTGTTCATACTTTTTTCTGTTTGCAAACTTTAACTATTGGGTATCTGATTTTACCCTCTCTCTCTCTGTTTACCTGTTATTTTTTTTTCTTTTATTTTTTCCCAGTAGTAGGGGGTTAATTCCGGGATTTCCCACTGTTGCTAAATTGCTCAGTCAGAGCCTGAACCTAAACTTGCATCCCAGAGTGCTGGGATTACAGGTGTGGGCCACCATGCTTGGCTTACCTGTTACTGTTTAAGGCTCAGTTTAAATATCACCATTTCTGGGACTTCTTTGTGCTCTTTCCTCCTTCCTGCAAATTAACTTCTGGGTTTCCTCTCTGTGATTCCATGAATCCTCTGTGCACATCTATTACTTGCCCTGTCACACGCTGTAACTTACGTAGATTTAATACAAGAACACGGAGTTTTGGAGCAGGGTGTATAGCTCAGTGGTGGGGTACACATGTTTCACCAAGCATGCAGAAGGCCCTGAGTTTGATCTTTAGCACTGTAACAAATAACAAAACTACCAAGTTTTCAAAGATGACATTTTTCTATTTTTTATTTCATGATTCAACAACTAACAGATAGTAAACCTCAGTAAAGTTTAATAAGTGATTGACCTAGTGAGAGAATCCATCATTTCTCCTGAGATTAGTTTCTTTGGATCTCAGAGATTCCTTCTAGAAATGAACCACACATTGTTGGTATACTACTACCTACCTTCTCAGTGTCTTTGAAAACAGATTGAGGAGATAGCAGAGGGCCAAGTTAAAATCTGTTCTGTTTGAGGTTTCAACCTGTGAGAGGTGTGTGTATATGTATGTGTACATATAGGTGTGTGTACCCCTTTTGTGTTGCCTTAGTTTTTCTGAGTCAAATACCAGAGCCCTTTGATTGTAGGATGACATTGGTGGGAGTAGCAGTTGTCATAGTAATACTCGCAATAATAGGGACCATGGGCGGCAACATAGATTAATCTCTGACAGATGCTGTTCCAAGAACTTAATGTGTTAAATTGTTTAATCTTTACAGCAACCTTAAGACACAGATTTTACTCTTGTCCTCATTTTTTCAGATGAAGAAACTAAGGTATAAAGAGATTGGGTTGTGACGTCATAATTTCTCAAACCCAGACATTTTGACCCCATAGTGTATACCTTATACTGCCATGTTATATAGTTTCCTTTGTAATGCTCGTGGGAGGAGAACTTTTGTTCACCATTGGTTGCCTTCTATTTCTCATGTGAATTCTCGTATGACTCCTTTCTCATATTATTTATTACTGCCACTTCTTTTTTTCTTTGCTACTTAGGTCATAGGAGCCAAAAAATCTGAAGTCTGTAGGTCCTTTTCCAAACTTACTGTAATGAGTTAATTTTGCCTTTTTAATCTGTTGAACCTTTTTTTCGAAGACTGCTATTCAAAGGTCCTGGAAAAGTGAAATGAGAATGGAATGGAATGATTGAGAAGTGAAATGGAATGATTAAGATTCCGTGTCCTGTTTCTTCCTGGACTCATTTGATGAAATACAGTTGAAGTGATTAAAGAGCCAAGGTCAAGAGGCCAGGGAGAATAAAATGTCATAGAAAACAGCAAGTTTATTAACTCTTTTGCATTTTTTATTTGCTTATTGGCTACTTTTTTATGACTAGTTCATTCTTGTATTTTCCCTGCTCTCCTACTCATTTTCACTTTGGAAAATTTTAAATCTGTAGAAAAGTTGAACCAACAGTTTGGTGAGCACCCACTACTCTTTTAGTAGATTCAGTAATTAACATTTTGCCCCATTTATTTCTCCCTCTTATTTTTGTCATATTTCTTTATATGAATTTTTATACAGTCAATTTTTATGTAAACTATACACTTCATAACATATTAGCATGTATTTCCTAGTAAGTAGGGCTGTTGACATAACCCAAATACTATTATCACAACTAAGAAACTTAACATCAACATAATATTATCTAAAATAACACCCAAGGGTTGGAGGTGAAGCTCAGTGGTAGAACACTTGCCTAACCTGTGTGAGATCATAGATTTAATGCTTAATAACACAAAAACAAAGACAAAACAAAACAAAGACATGTTATCAGCAATCACTCTTCCATTTAGCTGAGTGTGGTGGTGCATGGTTATAATCCTACAACTCAGGAGAGTGAGACAGGAAGATTGCCACCAGTTTGAGGCCAGTGTGGACTACATGTGAGACCAAAAAACAAACAAACAAACAAACAAACAAACAAAAAAGTTTGTGTGAGAAATGGACATTTACGTGTACAATTTGTGCTATAGGAGCACTGGATTTTTATCAGCTTTGAACATTGGTGCATTTCAAACAAGTGTGAGCTGACTGAACAAATTTCAGGCATGTGATGGGATTATTTCAGAAATTGCTCATAGTGGAGACAATACTATTTTAGAAAATTCATATCTTATGTACCAGAAAAATTAAAAAAAAAAAAAACCAACTAAACAAATGAATTCATTGAAAATACAAGGAATATATTATTTGTTGGTTACTTTTGTGTTTCTCTTTTTTTTTTTTGGTACTGGGTATTGAACTCACGACCTTGCGCTTACCAGGCAAGCACTTAAGCCACTGAGCTAAATCCCCAGCCCCTTGCTGGTTACTTTTATATGATACAGATCTGTTTCTGGAAATCCTGGCCTTGAATATAAAAGGAATGGTTCCTCTGTCCTCATCTACCCTCCTAGAAGGACTGTCACATCTTTGTTACTGGGCTAAGAGATTGAGTGCAGTTTATTTCTATAGACTGTGTTACTTCTTCATTAATTTTGCTTGGTGGTCACTTTTCATGGTATTGTGAAGAAGTTTTTTTGCCTTCTAAACATAGTAAGTCAGTACCTTTTTAACTTTATTTATTTATTTTTGGTACCAGGAATCAAACTCACAACCTTGTACTTGCCAGGCAGACCCTTACGCCACTGAGCTAAATCCCTGGCCCCCTTTTTAACTTTAAATTAAAAAAAAAAAAGTATAACATGTTTCCTATAAAAAATTTTCAAACCAGGATTGTATAAAATGGAGAATTGAATTACTGTATAATTTTCACTGTCTACTCCATTATGAGATTGTTACTCCTTAGTTTGATGTATATTCTCCCGATACCCTAATTTTTATTCTTAAAGTATTACAGTGTTTTATTCTTAAAGTATACAGTGTTTGAATATGTGAGAGAATACATATAAAAGCATACATTTTGGAGTAAATGGAGCTAACACTTAGGAGCACGATACCCATCATTTATCTTCTAGTTTAGCATAATAAGGTACTCCAAACTTTTTCTTAGACTCACATTACTTGAGTAACAGAATTATTTTCTCCTTTGAGACTGAACAGCAGAAGTAGTAACATAATCTTTGGCTTCTTAGTCTCTGTCTTTTGTGTCTAGATAGTGACAGTAATACTTGACTGTTCTTGAGAGACCTCATCCACTTGGATTTTAGATAAGACAATTTGGTTTTTCAGGAGTTACAATGGGGAGAGAGTGTAATTTCCTATATTTGCTGCAAGGTGGCATCCTTTTTCTTTGGATTGGAAATTGCTTCAGAGTTTTTAGACAGCTAGGATACTTTTGTGATTAAGAATACTAAACTCATATTCAGGCAACTGATATATAAAGCTGGCAATAATTAAATATATGTTGGCTATATTGTAAGGTAATTTATAAGCATTAAGATGCTCATGACTTTACTTAATAGAAATGATGGCCTTTCTTTAGCAGTTACAAGACAAAGGGATAACTGTCATATTTTTTCTTAATTTCTCTTGTGAACCTTTGAGACTCTAGACCAGCATTAAAATAAATCCAAAGCCCCTGAATTGAAGAGAACTTATCTGTCGTGTGTGTGTGTGTGTGTGTGTGTGTGTGTGTGTGTGTAAGACAGGGTTTCACTATGCAGTTCAGGCTAGCCTCAAACGCACAGTAAAAACTCCTGCCTCAGCCTCCCGAGTGCTCCCTAGCCGTGTGCCATCACGCCTGGCCTCTGTTTATGTTTTGTTTCCTTTTCCTCAAACCTTCTAATGAGCACATAGATGAGGCAATATATTTGCAAGGGCAAAGGGGGAATTAATGACAGAATGCATAAAGAATCAGAAGACCTGAATAATAACCTAGACACAGGTCAAAAGAGGACAAATACACAAAAACTGAAATGTCATTTAATGTTATTTATTGTTATCCTTCTCTGGTGCATAATTATACTCTGGGGATCAATAGGGAAGTTCTAAATTGGCAGAGTAACAAATGGTCAGGAACGGCATAAAGTTGTTTCAAGAATGCTTTACAGTGGCCAGGCGTAGTGGCACTTGCCTGAGGCTAAGGCAGGCGATCACTGTGAGTGTGAGGCCAGCTTGAGCTATAAAGTGAGTTCAAGGCCAGCCCGAACTGCATAGTGAGACCTTGTGTCCAAAAGAAAGAAAAAACATTTTCCAGAGAGGTGAATTTAGAAATGACTTTTGAAAGAACTGGTTGAAATGTGTTGACTGAAAGGAAAGATTTTTTTCATGGTAGGATAAATAAAAAGTGAAAAGAAAGGATTGAAAAGATGCAGAGCGTTATAGCTTGAAGGCAGTGGAGTGATACCATAGTTGTGCCAATTCGCTGAAGGAAATTAGTTCCTCCACCATACATTTTTTCCCCCCTAAAGAGTCAAGCTATATATGATTGGCCCATTTTGGGGGATTTATCCTCCGAAGAGCCTTTTTTCCTCTCCCTTCAGATGTCTAGTGTCCTCTTCATCATCTATTGACCTTCTTGCTTTGAAATCCATGATTGGATTGAAAGTTTTATGCCACTTGAATTTTTGGTGTTTAAAATATGGTTGCTATAACCGAAGACCTATTTCTGTGAGCTCTGCAAATAAAAGAGCAAGTCTTATGGCACTGATGACTTTCATTCACTACAGGCCACACATCTTGAAGGAAAATAGGATTGCATGGCTAGCTGGCTGTTACTCTCTAGTCTTTTTTGTTTGTTTTGTTTTTTGAAACAGGGTCTCGCTGTGCAGTCCAGGCTGGCCTCGAACATCTTCCTGCCTTACCATATAGATTCTTACATTTCACCAGTTTCCTGTTTTCCACTTCTCATTTCTAAAATTCCAGAAGGCAAAGATGCAGAACTCATATTTTTCCTACGCCACCTTCTACAGTTTTGCCACATCCTTGGTGCCCTTTATCTGCTTTTTTTCAGTGCTTGTTGAACCCAGAAAATGTGAGGCACCTCGCTCATGCTGGACAAAACACTGGTGTTAAGCGAGTTCCTGGACCCTGGTTTGCCATTGTTAGCTGACCTCTTATTCTGCTCCTACATTAAACCATCCTAATCACTCTGGTGTTCTGTAGGTGGAAGAATCCTTTGTGGGTTTTTTTTTTGTTTGTTTGTTTTGTTTTGTTTTGTTTTGTTTTTTAAGTTTTCACTGTTTATTCTTTCATGAAAAAATTGCAGTCACTGCAGTCTGTCCTTGTGGAATCTTTGCTCCTTTCACTTTTTGCAGCACCAACATTGACCTTCACATTCTCTCACTGAATATTACATTCCTTTTTGTTTTCTTGAGACCTTTTTCTTCTCATATAGGCCTTGTCTTTTTCTAAAATAGACCATGCAAGTCTATGTTTGAATTCATTTTTCTTTGCATAATCACACTATAGCCAATTGTCTTGCTACCACCAAAATGGGTTCTGAATCCAAATACAAAGGTAACATCTGGTGTAGTCTTGTACATTTTCACAAGTTTTCCCCAAATTTATGTCTTGGGTACTATTGCTTTCCTAAGGTTAAGGACATGGATGACCATTTTATCCTTTGAAGCAGTTGATTGGTCATGAATTTTCTGGTCCATATAGTGGCAGTCATTCATCACAGGCAGCCAGGGAGGAAAAGAGTGGGTGGTGGGTTTTTTTGACTTCATGGATAAGATGTTTATATCAATTTTACCTTTTTTGAAAAGAACCATGTACATGAGGTGCACAATTCAAAAGTTACAAAAATACAACTTTCATTAGAAACTCTTTTTTGCTCTATTTGATGGAGCTTAAACTTAGGGCCTTGTGCAAACCAAGCAAACTCTCTATCACAGCTCAGCTCCCCAAAATAAAAATTGACTATGAAAAACAGTTTTTTTCTCCTCTGTCCCTTAAGCTATGTAATTTCTGCCCACAAGCAACCACTATTTCAACTTATTGTGGATTTTTCTAGAATATATGCGTTTACAAGCGGAAATACACAGTATTTCCCCCCCACACAAATAGTGCATGCCATTATGTGGTATTCTGGTGCTTTGCTTTTTTCATTTAAATGTAAATACACGTAGAAAATCAGCCCCTATTAATGGGCATTTTTTACTGTGGTGAAATTCATGTAACAAAAATGAATCATTTAAACTCCATAATTCTATGACATTTAATATATTCACAATGCTATGGAACCATTACCTACATTCATTTCTAAAATATGTGACCTTTTTAACTGTTTTCTTCACTCAGAATAATGTTTTTGAATATGTTGTAGTATATATCAGACCATTATTATGTTTTATGATTGAATAATACTTTATATAGATGTCCTAAACTTTATTTCTCCATTTATACTGATTGGCATTTAGGTTTTTCTTTTTGTAACTGTGGGTTATGGTGCATCGTGTTGCTGTGGATAATGGGGTGCCAGTACTTAAGAATACATTTTCAGCTTTTAGGCTTGTGTAGTAGAATTGGAACTGCTATTAGTGGATGTTTGTTTCCAATATTTGCAGCTATACTGCTGAAATTGATACCATTTTACACACGTATTTTCATACATGTGTGAGGATCTCTGTTAGTTGAATAGGTAGAAGTGGGATTACTGGGTTAAAGCACTGTACATTTAATAGACATTTAACGTTGAAGATATTGTGAAGTTCCCCACTGTGGAGGGTATTCTGTTTGCACACCCACTAATAAAATATGAGAGTGCTTTATCTTTCCCTGGCTTTTAAGAATCACCAGCCTTTCTACAAATCATATTTGTGGAAAGCACAGTGCAGACAGCCACAGGCAAACAGCTCCTGTGCCGTGACTCTTCTCGCTTCTCTGCCTAAGCTGTCTTTCCCTCCTTTACCATCCTTGTCTGCTGCTTTCCTTTTTTATGCTTTTAATAACTGGATTCTCCCTGGTGATCTGCTCAAAGTCTTTCTTCTGGCTCACCAACTTTCTTTCTGTTTATCTTAATTTTGGGCAGTCCCTTGATGTTGTTCTCAGTAATACCACAAAAATAGAAAAGTGCTGATGCAGCAAAAGTGGAAAGCATGGGGTGCCATATGGGGTGCCATAGGGTCTGTTTGGGAAGGCAAACAGAAGAGATGAGTCTAGAGATAGCTTGAAGAAGTTAATTGAGCTGTATTAAGGAAGAGACTATTCATGGCAGGATAGTTGGAAAATATGAAGAAAGAATTCATGAAACACATGCCCCATGCCAAATACATCCTGGCCAAGGAATCTCTTACTGCCTGGAAAATTCTTCCCTACCATCTTCTCCAGTTGGATAGGGAGGAGTAAGGGAGCAGTCAGTCTGTACGCTCTGCTGTCCCCAGTCCAGGACTAAGACTTTCAGAGGCAGAAATGTCTCCTGGTTCCTCCTTAGAGTACAGAGGTAATAGTGTTATGTTAGCCATAGGGCAGCACAGTGGGTGCAGAACTTCTGTCAGTGATGCTGAATTTTACACTGTACATATGGTATTAGTGAAAGCAGTTGATATTGATGCTGATTATAGGTGCTGGCAAACTAACAAAGAAAGAGGAGAAACGGTAACAGTATGGTTTGGCTGATAAAAATAATGTTAATTGTAGTCTTCTGACTCACTCATTTATTTATTTCTATTCTGTCTTCTTCCAGAAAGAAATTTGAGGTGGCTAATTGCAGTCAATGCATTCACTTATTATTAAGTTCAATTATAATGCTACATAGTTATGCCTAAAAATGTTAATGTGAAAAAGTTTAATTTAATGACAACATTTATGTGTCTACTCCTGAGTATAGTATACGTTGTATATACGTAAAGGTTGATTATGACCATAAAGCATAGCCATTTTATGGCTTTCGAAAATAGGTTTCATTGTACAAAGTGGCAAGAAATGAATTTAATGAAACATGATTGACAGAATTGTAAATATCAAAAATTGGTAGAATTATTCATTACACGAATATTTGACCAGTTGTGGTGATGCACACCTGTAATCTCAGCACTTGGGAAGCTGAGGCAGGAGGATCCCAATGAGTTAAAGGCCAGCCTGGGCTATATAGTGAGACCCTGTGTTAAAAAAAACCATCAAACCAACAAAAAGAGCAAATAATTGTTGGATACTTCTTCCTCATGACAAGAAACATGCTAGCCACTAGAAATACAGAGATAAGAAAGTCTCTGACCTCAGGGAGCTCAGTTCCAGATAGGAAGGAACATAGAAATAGTACCATGTAGTAAGTGAATGGCAAAGGTAAGTACTTCAGAGAGTATAGAGGAAGAGAATCATGATTTGGCATGGTTTGGCAGTGCTTCCCAGATGAAGTGACATCTCAGCCAAAATCCACAGTTCACTTGATGCTTTACTTTTGATGTTATATATTCTATGGGTTTTGGCAAAACGTATAGTGACACGTCTACCCTTATGTTATACAAGAATGGTTTCACTGCCCTATAAATCTCTTATGCCAGGCATGGCAGCACATACGTGTAATCCCAGCACTCAGGCGGCTGAGGCAGGAGAATTGCTGTGAGTTTGAGGCCAGCCTGGGGCTACATAGTGAGCTCAACACCATCCAGCACTAAAACATGAGACCTTCTCTGAAAAAAAGAAAATGAGTCTCTTGTGATTTATCCATTCGTCCCTACTTCCATAAGCGGTGGCACAAAGTGAGTCTTGAAGACAAGTAGGAGGCAGTCAGGTAAAGGAGAAATGAATTTATAGTACCTGAAAACAGAGTTTTAAAAGTATAGCTTGAGGAATGTTGGGGTTCTACAAGCTGAAAATTCTGGATGTCTTGAGACTGGGGAGTAAGAAGATTGAGAGGAGTCAGAGAGGAGGCCAGGGAGTCACAGGAGGCTCCCGTCATGCATGAAGCTGTTTGCGTGGTTTCTTGGAGGCAGTGAGATGCCTCGGAAGACTTGGTGCAGAGGAACGAGGCAGTGAGTGTTGGGGTCAGGGATTGGAGCCGTTTGCCGCATTAAAACCCTTTCAGACTGTGGCACAGACACATAGAAAACCTCATAAAGTAGATGTTTAGTCTGATGGACTAGGCCAAGGTAGGCGAAAAATAAACCAGCTGCCCACAGAGTCCTCCGTGTGCCCCTCCCCGTCAGAATCCCCTCCTAATGTTTGATATTATTGTGTTTGAAGCCATGCTCAACTATTGCAAAGAAAGAGACATTATGGTAGCTACTGTTAATATCTGGTTGTCTTGTTGTAAAGTGCTGTGTTGCTTATGTTGTTCTGTTCTTTGTTCTGGCCTCTTTTGTTTTATTCTCTTTAAAAACAAAAATTGTAGCAAAAAACATGTGCTCTTTAAAAACAAAAATTGTAGCAAAAAAAAAAAAAAAAAAGAATCCCCTCCTGCCTCAAAGTTATTACTTCTTCAACTTTCATGGTAAGGATTTTCCTGCTTTTCTTTGTTATGATCCAAATATGTTTCTCTTAAAAAAAGTTTCTCTAAACATTAATTTTGCCTGTTTTCTCTTTTTGATGTGTAAGTGTTTTAAAATTTGAAAGTTTCTTTACTTAATTTTTTATTTGTAGTTTCTTTATTAAAGAAATTAGGCCATTTGACTGATTTTTGTTTGACTTACAGAGTTTACTACATTTTAGATTTTGCTTAATAATCTCTTCTGTCCTTATATTTCCTGTAAATAGACAGTTGGACCTAGAAGACTGGTCTTATTCACGTTGAAGTATGTTATAATTTGAAACACTTCTGTTGGTAGACATTTGCATTGTTTCCACATTGTTGCTACTAAAACAGTGCACAATAGTGAGGAATTCTGTGCATCTATGTTTTTTACCAAACATGTTTAAATCTTCCTTTCTGTTACGTAGTTATGTAACTTTATAGCTCTTTCTCAGTATGTTTGATTATTGATTAATATTTATTTTCTAGGCCATAAATATCATGAATAGGGAATGTGCTTATCTGTGTGTCCACAGTGACTTTGCTCAACAAATATTAGTTGAATAAATGCATCTTTATAAGTGGAATCATTGGGTCAAAGAATATACACATTGTAAATTTTGTTAGATACTGTCAAATTGTCACATGCTAAACGATTGTGCTCTTATGTTTCTGCTGCTGGGAGTTGCTTTCTCACACCCAGCTGCTCTACTGTCCCCATCTTATTCCTTCTATAAATATTTTGACACCTATGCTGTAGATTGTTTTAGATCCTAGAGTTATATTAGAGAGCAAGCAGCAGGTAGACAATAAAAGCATGTATAAGGAACTTACATAGGATACTAAGAAGCAGACCAAGAAAGGAGAACATGGTGAAAAGTAGTAATGCTAGAATTGGAGTTGAACTGTAATGTTAAGTAAGATGGTGAGAACAGGGGTCACTAGGAGAAGGTGAGACCGGAGCAAAGACTTGAAGAGATGAGGGTATTAGTGTGTGGCTTTCTGAGAAAAGAGACAAAAACAGCTGGTCCAAAGCTCATAGTGACTACATAGGAGCACAAAGAGGTATGCTGAGCGCTGGTAATGTTCTTTCTTGATCTATGTATTGATATATGAGTGTATTCAGTTTTACTGAGCAATCTATTATGATTTGTGTACTTTTCTGTGTCATACTTCAGGAGAACTTCTACATTAAAAATAAGGAGTAGAAGCTGGGTTTAGTGGCACACACCTGTAATCCCAGCACTAGAGAGGTTGAGTCAGGAGGATTGCTGTGAGTTTGATGCCAACCTGGGCTACAAAGTGAGTTCCAGGAGAGCCTGAACTGCATAGCAAAACCCTGTCTCAGAAATGACACACACGAGGGGGGATATCAACAAGATGGGGGACTGGTAGGTAGCAGGAGAGAGACCCTCTCTGAGAGAGACAGCTCAAATGCCAGAATAAAACACCCTGGAGAGATCCAAACAGATAGAGATGGACTCTCACAACCCAGGAAAAAACTAAAGTGTAAAAAACCGCTCGAATATGAGGTCCTGGGACTACCATTAGAGAAGCGAAGATCAGCGAGCACGGCGCCCTCCTCGAGCCCCCTGAATTCCTGCCCGACCTGAACAAGCGATCTGCACCATAGCAACTGGCTTGAGCCGCTGGGGCGCAGAGCTGAAGAGCCCTGCGTGCAGCTCGCCCAGACCAGCCCTGCACTCGACCCACCCAGAGGCACCGTGAATTCCCACCGCAGCTGCGCTGAAGTCAGAGGTTGGGGAGCCCTGCAGTTCTCGGGGATGGGCATTAACACACGGTGAGTGATGGGAATAAGACCCTCCCACGGGAAAGGGGAAACTGACTGGACGACATGTTGGATTTGGGCAGGACAGCCCTAACTCGTAAGGAAGTGGCTTCAGCTGGTTGCTCCCCTCGCCGAGTGGATTGGTGGAATCTGCTTGCATTAGGCTGCGCCCCTGGCAGGGAGCCAGTGAGTCACTACAATATTACTTCCCTGAGATCAGTGCACACTGACGCAGTGAAGGCCTGCAAAGGTTGACTGGCCCGGAAGGGAGAAGCTAGCGCACACTGCCCGTGGGTGAACTCTAATCTCTGATAACCTATTGAAGAGGGCTAAAGCTCCTAGCCTGCACCCTCTAGAGGAGCCTTAACCAACAAGAAAAGGGTCTGGGAATTACACTGTACACTTGTATGGAAGGAACCAAAAACATGACGAAAGGGAGAAATAATAAACAACTCCCAGCTCCCAACCCTGAGAACATTGATCCAGGAGAGGTAAATACAAAAGAGATTGAGGGTAGCAAAAATGCAACATCAAACACAGCATTAGTGGACATAAAGAGATATCTTCAGGACCTTGTAAGTGGAACCAAAACTGAAATATTAATTCAAATTAAACCAGGATAAGTAGATTAATAAAAGAAGGGATGGGCACATCTCAAGAAGGCACAGACAGAAGAATGGAGGAACACAAATGGAGAGAAAAATTTAATGAAGAATTCAGAAAAAACCTAGAATTCATGAAGCAAATTCAAAGAGATTATCAGGAAACTAAAGACTCCATAGAAAGCTGGCAAAACTGCTTGAAAGAAACCAAAGATAGACTATCAAAAATTGAACACAGGCTTGCAATGTGGGGTCATGAA